>CAKNWT010055778.1:0-21756 GCA_932066315.1 Andricus coriarius | reverse complement strand
GTGCATGACACGCTCTGCACCTATCGCTCGGAACTTCTTGACATAAAATGCGGTCACGGTATGCTAAGGTGGAAATGACACCGTCCTGGCATGCGAAAATGAAACCCTCTGTACCTGAATTAAGCCCTGATGATCTGAGGAAAGCAAAAGTTTGCTCCTTCGACAAGGACTGTTTTTCTACATTTCTGTGAAAATTTCCGTGCATTTTCTTGTCGAGTAGCTCATGACGAAATTTTTGAACTTCTGCTTTCTTCACTTCGGCTTTCAGAAGTGAAGCATCTAGATGGAGTAATGCACTTTCTTCATTTCTGATGTTAAAATTCAGGCCAAGGGTTTCGGCCGCTTGCTCCGCGGCTTTGTAAAGGAACGCTCCTTTGCCAATCATCTCGTGGTTCCTGACCATTCTTAGGAGAGGATCTCTGCCATTGGCTACGATATAAGCTGTACTTAGAACTGTTCGGTTATGAAGACACTGGACATTCAGAAGGCCGCGTCCGCCTTGACGGCTTGAAATGTATAATCGCGGAACTGACGAATTAATATGCAAGCTTTTATGCATATGAATGATCTTACGTGTGGTGATATCAAGGGCCTTTAGTTCGTTCTTCATCCATTGAACCACCCCAAACGAGTAGAGTAGAACCGGGACAGCAAGCATGTTAGTCGCAGATATCTTGCTCAACGCTGACAGATTGGAAGACCAAATCTGTCGGAGAAGATGCTTGTATTTTCTTTGGAGAGACTCCTTTACTGATGTTACGTCCTGAATGCGGCTTTGAGGCACGACCAGGTACGTATAGGTCTCTCCAGTGTTAAGATGTCTGATAACAACTATATCCACAAGCTCAGGGTCCTCGGGAACGCCAAAAATGTTTCCGTTCTTCAGATGAATTTTGGCACATTTATCCAATCCAAAGTCCATTCCAATCTCTCCTGTGTACTTCTTGATGATATTTATGGCAGTTTGAAGTTTGCCTTTACGAGAGGCATAGAGCTTCAGGTCATCCATATAAAATACATGAGTGACCTCATGCTCGCGCTGGTTAGTGTCGCCACAGAGGTATCCAGAAGAATTACGCAGTGCGAGAGATAAAGGAAGAAGTGTGATGCTAAAAAGTAAAGGGCTCATGGAATCGCCCTGAAAGACGCCTCTCTGGAAGGAGACGTTGTTTGTTGTCAAACGATAATTAATTAATTAATGTTCCTTCTTGTCCTGAAATCGTGATCATCTCTCAGAAGGTGCCTGCTTTCCGCGGTTGGTCTTAATGTCGCTTCTTCATCTTCGGCTGCAGCTTGATCAAGCAGCGATTATGCTGGTTCAAGAGAGATGAGGCAATAGTATAATTTTTCGCGCGACCCAAATATTCAACCAATCAGGTGTTTTGTAGGGGACAGCGCGCCAATCCCCGTCGAGGAGCTCCCTGATTAGACTATTTTCGATGAGTAGGAGACTCGGCGACGAGGCTCCCCTCTACTCAACTTTCGCGTGGAGTAGGAGAGACGACCCGACAGCGGAGTGGGGGAGCTCATGCTCTTCTCAATAAAAGAACGCGTTACGGCAAATGTTCCTCACTCTTCCTTCCGACTCCTTCGGAAGCATTTCACTAAACTATTTCATTTGTGATAGTTGTCGTAAGAAATTTTCACAAGGACAAACTCCTTCTGATCTATCTAGAAATCAAGATTTTCACGTTAATGAGATTCAAGAAGACAAACCCTGATGCAGTAAAGCTTCATAGGTAACATTCCTATAGATATTGCTTCTTGTGATTATGCGTGACCCATAATTAGTATTAATTTTTATTTTAATGAGAAATAGAATGTCCAAGGGACAGTAGAAAATAAATCAATAGTTACCTCAGGTGTGACTTTTTTAATTTTTATAAAATAGGATTCTAATTCTATTGTCTCTAAAGGCCTAGCTATATATATTAACAATCTGCTCTTTTTAGAGCAATTTATTACGTTGAAAATATTTTTTCCCCCATTTTTAACTTGCTACCAATTCGCTCTCTCTCTCTCTCTCACGCACACTCAATATACTAAACGATTTGCCTGGGTCGCTCCAAAAAGTAGTACCTAGGAATCAATGAGTATATTGAATAATAGTCTCCGTTGCTGCTAAAAAGAATCTACCTGGGTCGCTCTAACTGGTAGTACCTGGGGATTTTTTTGGATGGAACGGAGCTACGCTAAGAGGAGAGCCTGGCGCAAGTTCTGCGGACGACAATCACCCCGTCATCGGCAGGAGCTGGCAGTCCCCAATCTAGCTCGTCAACAGGAGTTGACGAGTTCCAACTACCGAGGAGAGCAGGAACTCACGAATACTTGTCATCAGGACATTTTACAGGCCCTTTCAATAAATACTTCCTTCCCCATTCCATGGAACGTATCAAACTCTTGAGTTTATCAGGCTGCTGATTACGTGTTTTCAGGGGAAAAAAAACAATTTACAAAAAAATCGATTTAATATACAGTAGAATAAAAAATGATTATATCTTTTGGAAAAGCTCCCGTTTGTGAAAGTTGTCGAACGAAAGTGAAAAAGACTTTGACTGAAATTTACTTTAATGCAGTGTTTAAAAAAGATGCAAAATGTTTAACATAACGTTCAAATTTTTTAAATAAAAGCCGTACATTTTTGTTTAGTTAGGAATAACTGATTTGCAAAATTAATAATCGGTATCTATTTACATCAAATGATCTTTTTCACTTTCGTTCAATAACTTTCACAAACGGGAACTTTCTTTGAAAGATATAATCATTTTTTAATCAACTGTATATTGAATCGATTATTTTGCAAATTGTTTTTTTTCCTGAAAAAACGTAATAACATCCTGAAGAACTCAGAGTTCTAGATTATAACAAAAATTTACTCAAAAAAATATGTGTGTAAAAGTTTGCAATAATATACACTTTTTAGCTTTTGAGGTTATATTAAGCGAACTATGGGGAAATAGGTTAGAAGTATTAGATAAATCAAACCATTCAGGTACATGATAGATGATTAAATTAATCGATTTTTCAGTTACTGACGAATTTTGCATCTTTCTGGCAGTGATGCGCTAAAGTAGAACCCTTCCCGAGTATTTTTACTTTGGTTTGTCTGATTGGTTCTCTTTCATGCCATTCTACAAAATTGCACCAGCTCCCGGCGAAATCGCGGTAACCACATCTCACTACCGTGAGATAGGTGTTTACAGTCTGCGATGGACTCAATACGATGATCCTGCAAAAGTCTCGTGCACCCTGCGGACACAAAGCGACCCAAGGACGACCGCCATCTGCATTTTCCCCCAAGTGTCTTAGCATTTTGTTGACACGCGGGGATGCTTTTCAGGCTAGTAACCAATGATGGCTTGGCTACTCCAAGAGCTCCGACGTGTAGGACGACTAGCTAAACAGAATATTTCGGGTACAGCCCTCGCAACTCCCTTATAAGGTCTTCATACCTCTCTTTCTTTTCATTATCCTTGATGTGATGTTTTTTCAACTGGTTCCAGTACATGCGGCACTTTTCATTTTTTTCAATTCAATTTATTTCCCTAGGATCGTTTGGCAGAGTGGTATTAGGGCTAATGCCGTAAGAGCGACAGAGATGGTAATAATGCACTCTTAGTAGAGCATTGTGCCTTTGGATATACGTCGTTCCCGTATGAGTTGGACAACTAGATATTATGTGTCCTAGGTGCTCGGGGTGTGCATGACACGCTTTGCAGCTATCATCAGGAATATCTTGGCTCCTTTGTGCAGAAACGCTCCTTTGCCCACTTCCTGGTGTGTGTTGACCATTTTAAGAAAAAGGTCTCGTCCATTTGAGACTATATGTGCTCTACCAAAAATAATCCGGTTGTGAAGTCATTCGAGATTTAGTATTTCGCGACCACCTTGAGGACCTAAGATGTAAAGTCGCGGAACAGGCGATGTAAGGTGCATGTTTTTGTTCATGTGCGTAACCTTTCGTGACCCGATATAGAGAAATCTGACCTCGTCCTTCGTCCATGTATGTTACAGATACTTTGTTCCATCAGAGAGCATTATTTATAGATGTTATGTGCTGAATGCATATCGCTTAGGTATGTATAGGTCTCTCCAGCGCCAAGGTGTCGTAAAGCGCTTATCTCAACAAGCCCAGGGTCTTTGGGGATGCCATTAAGTTTTCCTCGCTTCAAATTAACCTGGACGCATTTTTCTAACCCAAATTCCATTCCAATCTCCCGAGTGTACTCGTCGACAATCCCTAGAGCTAAATCTAGTTACTCTTTATCTCTAGCATAGATTTTGATGTCATCCATGTAAAATACATGAGTGACCTGATGCTTTCGATATCCGGGTTTGCCGCTGAAGTGCCTTTCGGAATGGCGAAGTGCGAGAGATAGTGGCAGTTATGTGAAACAAAAGAGAAGAGGGCTTATGATGTCGCCCTGAAAGAAACCTCTCTGAAAAGTGGCGTTGTTAGTTGTCACACGATGTTTTCCAGGTGAGATGTAAAATTTAGTTTTTCAAAGTGGCATGAATCTCTCTATGCGCCTCACGATATGTGGATGAACATTTGAGCTTTCCAACAGACAGATGATAAGTCTATGGGAGGTTGCATCGAAAGATTTCTGGTAATCAATCTAGGCCATCGATTAGCAGCGCTTGTAGGATGCTGCATCTTTGCAAACACATCTATTGATGAGCCGCTATCATTTAAGACAGCTCTGAAGATCTTATAAAGTAGGCCTGTCCAGATATGGGATATCGACTGAATCGCCACATGTTCGAGTTCCACCACGAATTCCCTCTTCTCAGGTCCAGAGGCTTGAGTGTGGGGGGGGGGGGTGCTCTCGTGAAGGTGCGTTCTTCCACCAACCACTCCGGAATAGGCTCTTCCGACTTTAGATATGAGGTGAAAATTGCGGGCCAGATGCTGGCGGGCTGAATGTAACTTCTTCCACCAGAAGGTCTTGATACCATCTGGTCCCAGAGTAGAATAGGTCCTCATGCTTCTCAATACTTTTTTCACCTCTTCGATAGCGATGGATGTGCATTCCTCCTCAGGTGTTATGAGGGCACTGCACAGCTCCTTTAAGCTCCTTTATGTTCTTTGTGTCTTCATTCAGTGGATGTTGGACTTCGTAGACTTCTCTAAAAAGACCTTCGACCCTCGACCTTCTCTGGTTTGGGCGTGTGGTGGTTGACAGTAACTGGAGGGTAGTGTCATCCAGTTCAGCCAGATATTTAGGCTTGAGAGAAACTTGGATGTTGATGTTTCTTCTGGTCCTAAAGCATCGCGCTTCCTCTATTGAATGTCTGCCCGCGGTTGGTCTCAGTGTCGCCCGTCCTTCTCTGCTAACGGCTTGTTTGGGCTGCGGTAGAGTAAGCTCTCAGTTTATATAACGCCCCTTGTCCGGAGATCATCGGCACGGTTTCGCAGAAGTTGATGCGAAAAGTACCAGGGGTGATACTAGTATCGTAGCATTCCAGCAGGTCTTCCCTAAGTGGATCATTTTTTTTCACTAGGAGATAGGGAAAAGGGTTCGTCTATCCTTGTAGAGCCCCGCATGCAAGGATAAGGCTTCAAACTCCGGTCGCTTAATATCCCAGAGTCACCATTTAAGACACCTCACTTAGGTGCTATTCAGCTTTTGGCAGTGTTGTTACGCCTCCGCTTGAGGGTTATTCTTTCGGGGCCATGTCTAGACAATTTTCCGTGAATCCATATTAATTATTGTAACCATATTCAGCAGAAACCCCTGATACAGGGACCCTCTATCCGCAGTATGAGGACGCGTCCGGTGGCTTTGTCATAAGCGACCACTCAGAGAGGACGAATCGACTGAGGGACATCCTGCTAGAGTGCTACGATACTAGTAGGGGCCCTGAGCGACAAGGTTACATGGCGCGATTGCATGCTCTGTAATTCGAGAAACACCCAGAGTTCTCGGACTTATCGCAAGAACGGCGAAGCCGTGCCGTGCACCTCCTGCAAAGGAGTTGAATACTCGGAGCGCCTGCTCTACTACAGCCAGAACAAGCCGGCAGTGGAGAAAGAGAGGCGGCACTAAAACCAATCGTGGGCAGCCATGCAATAGAGAAAGAGCGATGATTTAGGACTAAAAGAAACACCAACCTCCATGTTTCTTGCAAGCTCAATGATCTGGCGGTGTGTATGATGCAGCGAGAACCATGACAGATGCAAACCGTAAAACAAAACCAACGGCTTATCATAAGACCAAAATACGAATGTATCCACTCAGCACAAAGATAGGCTGGACAAGACAGTACGCGAGGCATTTATGAGAGAAGTCTACGAAATCCATCATCCACTGAATGATGACACAAAGAACATAAATATCTTCAAGGAGCTGTGCAGTGCCCTCATATAACCTGAAGAGGATCGCCCACCTATCACTACCGAGGTGAAAAAAGTATTAAGAGGCATGAAGAACTATTCCAGAGTGCTTGGTGAAAGGGAGCACAGTGCTTCTTCCGAAGATGGACAACTTGTGAAACCCAAAGAATTACAGGCCAATAACTTGTCTGACCACACTGTATAAGATCTTCACAGCTATCCTAAATGATAGTATTTTCTGAGAATCGGACCTGTGTGCCGAGTGATGTACAAATAACGCGGATTAAAAAAAAATGTCCTGGATTGACTACCGGATAGGGAGATTGATGCCGATTTGGAAAACCAGATTTACTATCTCATCCGGAAAATATCGTGTGACAGCTAACAGTGTCACATCGATTTCTAATCACCACGATTTTGGAAAAGATTGGTGTTTTATTCGATGTTTCAAAATTGATAATTTTTGTTCTAGTACATGTGATCGAGGGTAAATTTTATGAGTTTTTCTTTGCTCGAATTTAGATTTGCTATTTTCTTTATTATCTCTCTATGATATGGAGTGTGTTCGCTTTAACTTATGATTTCTAAGGTTCGCCTGCAAGTGTGATACAAATATTTCTGGAATCGTTTATGTTGAAGGATGACTATTAGTTGCTCTTAATGTTTAAACTGTCGACATTTCCTATTTATTCTATTTATTCGCAATCGTTTTCTAGAATGAATTTTGTCAGTTTATACGACTAATCGAATGCAATATTATCATTTATTCACGAACTATCTAGCTAATTTTAAATGTTTATATTTATCGTCTGATTGAAGTTTTAATATCAAACGTAAATAGTTGCCTAATTGTAACATCTAATATTAATTCATCTTCCATATCTATAAAATTGATGTGAACGAGAGAAGTGAGCTAACGTTAGATCTTTTACTGCACTCTCATTGGTTGACTCTAAGAACTGAACATAGCAATGTAAAAGTCCGCGAAATTTGAAAATATAAAATGAAAAAAACTACCATTTAATAAAATGAAATGACTGAAACAATTACTATGTACGAATATTAATTAACGTTAGTCAGATTCATTTTTTAATATAATATTATGTAGCTCAGGGAGCCAACATTGGCTACGAGCGGATCATCGTACAGTGTTTATGAGCGGATCATCGTACAGTGTTTTGAGCTCCTCTTTGATACCTTCCCCCAACGTTAGGAGCCGAAAGAGTCCGGTCGTTACCGATCATATTTAAATAGTGCATAGGCGTATTTCAATTGATTAAAATGCTTATGAATGAATTTTATTTTATTTTTAGAACTAATTCACGAACTGAAAACCCAATCAGAGGGCAATGCAATTAAGAACTAATATTTTGTTTAGTTTCATAGTTTTACGGTTTGAAAATGTAGAATAGAATAGAATTGTATTTCTCCATGTACATCCTCATTAGACTTGTACATTAGGGTGCTCCAAAAAACGCTTTTCATCCTAGAGGGCAAGCCCCCCAGCCCCCCTCAAAGTTTCCATTTCCGGAGAAAGAAAACCCGTATTTTTTTTTCGAAATTCGAATATTAACAGGTGACACCGGGTACTTCAAAATCCCATCTAATTAACATGGGGAAATTTTGGTTTTTCGAAAAATTGAACTCATGTTCCAGGGTTTGATTGAAACGTGCCAAGTTTTGTAGATATTGAAGAGGAGTACCTATGAAATAAAACCATACTAATAACTTTAATTTTTAACCCACTCTTACCCCCCCCCCCCCCCAGTGCCCCAAATATGACCCAAATATAAAAAAACTACATTTTTACGTATTAGTGTTACTTTTTAGCAATTATGTAAAAAAATAATCGTATTTTCTGATGGAAATATAATAGTTTATAATTGTTTGGAGAAGTAAATTTTTCAAAAAACATTATGTAATTAAAAAAATAATTACTTATTGTTTTTTCTCAACATTTCTAAAAATTGACCCAGAAATGTCCAGTTTTTTCTCAAATTGGTATCCTATGCTACTTTTTGTTGAATAATTATATAATTTTGATACATATCTTTTAATGGTTCATAAAATTATATTTGTTTAAACAATTTTGATTTGCTTAAGCAGTTTTTTTCGAAAACTTGAAAAAAAGGAAATGAAATAAAATACATATAATTATTTTTCTGACTGTATAGTGTATAGAAAGAATATATTAACCATTTTTTAATTGTTTAAACAAATATGATTTGTTCAAACAATTATTTTTCCAAAAATATTTTTAAATCGTATATTCTGAATTAAATATAATATTGAAAGATTTCGAAGAGTATTAAATTCTGTTTAAAACGTCGTGTCATTGTTCAAACAATATTTATTCGTTCAAAAATATGAAGAAAGCAATCAGCAATCAACAATAACATAAAGTTATAATCTAATCCATAAAAACATTAGTATCTCTACAATATTTAGCTCAACTTAAGTTGATTAACAATCTGTTTCTTTTAATAGTCGCTTATAATTTCATCTGCGATTAATTCCTCGCTTACTTCTTCTTTGGAAAATTTCAAGTTCAAAAATTTATTTCTTTAATATAAAACTGGGCACTCTAATAAACATAAACCTAAAAAAAATGTGTAACACAACCTGGTGGCGATTTGACGTGGAAACCTTGAAAATGACCTGTAATTTAATTACAAAACGTTGCTTTTTTTAGTAATCACTTTTTAATAGATAATCATTTTGAATTTTGTAATCTTCGTAAAAATGTAGGAAGTCATTTAAAATATGAAAAGATTTCAAAACATTCAAAGGAAAATGCAGATTTTAAAGATTTAAAACTGAAATTTTTAAGCTTTTTCAGGATTTTGAAAGGTTTACAGACAATAAAAAAATGTTGTTAAGATTCCTGTACAAATGTAAAGTCTTTCTAACTTAAAACTGCTTAAAACGATATAATCTTGTAACTTTACACATTTTTTTATTTATTCATCCATTTATAGCATTGAAAATCAGAGCGTGGTTTTATATTTTTTTAAACTTTCAAAAGTCACTTCTGACTTGATTTTCGTAATATCTTAAATATATTATATATTGTCCTATTACTATACCTTAAAATATTAAAGAAAGTATAAAAAGAGCAACCGCCTGTGTGTTTATGGCGTTAAGTTCAGACGAGAAAAATATGTACAAAACCCTCACTTTATTACTATGGGGCTTTGAAACTATTGTGATAATTAAAAAAGTATTAAAATCATAATTAAATTAATTTAAGCTGACCTGGAAAATTGTACAGTTAAAAAATTTTTAAAATACATAAAACTACGCTATCATTTTCTAGGACTTTCTAGGTCAAGGCTGTTCAATTTTCTATGTCAACTTAAAATAAAAAAATATCATTTTAAGCAATTTTAAGTTAGAAACATTAAAAATGGAGCGATTAGAATTTTCTTTTAACTGAACACTTTTTAAAGTAGTATTAATAATTGTTCAATTGTTATTTATACATCAAAATTTGTTTTTTAATCTTTTCAAATATTATCTAAAAATTATTATTTTTTAAAATAAAAAATCACTTTAAATTGTCACAGAAATCTTGAAAAAATGTTTTAATTATCTTTAAACCTTTCCAAATCCTGAAAAAACTTGAAAATTTTATTTCAAAATCTTTAAAAATATGTATTTTGTTTTAAGTTTTTTTAAATCTTCTCATATTTTAAATCACTTTCCAAATCTTTGCGAAGTTTAAAAAAGTCAAGATGATTATCTTTCAAACAGTGACTACTGAAAAAAGCAACGTTTTGTAATTAAATTACAGGCCATTTTCAAGGTTTCCACGTCAAATCGCCACCCTGTTGTATTACACATTTTGTGTACGTTTATGTTTAATAGTGTGCCCGGTTTTATATTAAAGAAAGAAAATTTTAAACTTGAAACTTTTCAAAGGAGAAGAGAGCGAGGAAGTAACCAAAGATGAAATTATAAGGTACGATTGAAAGAAACAGACTGTTAATCAACTTTAGTTGAGCTAAATATTGTAGAAATTTAGATACTAATATTTTCATGGATTAGATTATCTAGAATAAGGCTCATAAAAGGGAGAAAATATCAAGTGGCAATATTAAGCAATTTCAGAATAAATGATTGTAAGAATAATAAGCGGAGAATGGCATGAAAGAGCTAAACAGCTGTGCGTAGCTTTTTCAAGAGTTAGATCTCGGGATTCATTGAGAGATTATTTAAGTAGAGACGCCATAAAAAATGACAAGAAAATCAAACATTACGTCTTTCAAGAGATTCTTGCCTAATTAGAAAACTCCGTGTCTCAATACATTCGAAAAGTTTGTTATAATATAATATATGAATATAATGAAATGTCTACCATAGACGAAAATTTAATTTATATTCGAGATGGAAATAATAAGATTCGATATTTTCAATAAGTATTTAGCCTTAGAAATGGAGCTTTATTTAAATGATATATGCTTCTAATTATATTTATTTTGTATTTGTATATTTTCAACAGGTGGCATATTGCTTCTAATTTAGCTACATTTTATGAATAATTCAATTCAAAAATTCATTAACAAATATTTTAATAAATCTTATATCGCATTTGGATGGATTTAAATTTGACTATACTTAAGTAACGCAATAAGAGAATTTCCGCGCGCGTAGCGCGCGGTATGTTCTAGTGTTCCATAAAAGCGAAATAATAATTGATATGGTAAAATAAAAGTGTTTGCTACACGATCATTTTCGAAACGTGAAGTTCGCGCGGATGGACCGAGTAGATAAATCGGATCGGCTGTTTATCGTATATAAAGGACTAAACTTATTAAAGTTAACTTCTACATTATTTATTGAGAACACAAACGAACAACAATCTTTTTTCTTCAAAATCCTCCATTCTTGTGAACAGGAGGTTCTTCGCATGCTCATCAAACCATTCCTTCAATCATGTAGTACCTAATGTAAATTTCAAAATTGGGCAAGCAGAATGATGATGAATCGAGTATATCTACATTGTTGACAACCTTCTTGAATTGAGTAATCCAATTAGTGTTCATCTTCAAAGGATTTTACTCGTCAATTGCTGCCAAATAGCTTTTTTTTCTTCCCTAGATACCTGAGGTCTTCCTGAAACCTTCAGTAGAAGTTTCTCTTTTGAAACACATTTCTTCTGCCATTTTTGATCTCGTTCAATCTTATCATTTATCTCACCGTATCTATTTTAAACGTAGATAATCTCGTATTTGAATTGCAGTTCCACTGCGCCATCACTGCGCCAGATATAGCTTAGTGGTGATCTATGGAGGTTGCAGCTCTAATCGGAAGTCAGAACTCCACTCAGTTGACGTTAAACATGTGCAAAGGATGCTATCAGTCGCGAAATTAAACACAAAAGAGCGTGCATGCGCTAACACTTGAAGACATATTCATAATCACTCAGTGCCATCTGTTTACTAAGGGCTATATATGTTAAATAAAACTGGTTTACCAATTGAGATAAAATGATAAACTAAGAAACTACCGACATCCCCGTTTTACCGACAGATGATAATATAAATCACCCGATCCGACTTAATTACTGACGGTTAGCATGGAAACTAACCACTTACCGACTGTTGGTAAGGTAGGTCGCGGTGGTAATGTGCGCCCGTTCTCTCATAGCTTAACTACTCTCTAGGCAACGGGATTTTCGGTCAACGACCGAAAACACTAATTATGAGTTTTGTGAATAATAGAGCGCTTAACGGGAATAAGGACACATGTGCTCTGAAAAATGCTTTCAAAATGAAAAATTGGTTGTAGGATCAGAGAAAACAAGAACTGATGCTTCGCAATACACCCAACCGTAATCAGAGCTTGTCTTCAATCAACAAAATCAAAACATGTACAATCAGTAAACCTCCAGCTGTGTCGGTGACATTCCGGACGGTTGCGGGCAACATTGAGAGATCCATAGACAAAATCAATAAGCCATCCACATCAACTAAAGTAAATCACTTCTTATAAAATTTACCACCGCTTGGCAATCCGCCAAAAATGGATGGACAGTTTGGAAATTCTACAAGCAATGCGGACTATACCAGCGTATGGGTCTGTTGTGTTTCCACGAATCGAATTCCGAAAATCTGGATGAGACAATCCTGTATAGTTGCCAACCGTGACGGGGCAAAGAAACCTGAAGTGGCATGCACGTGAGTAATAATCGACGAGGGACGTACTTTGACAGTCTCTCAACATCTTTATCGTCTGCAAGGAAATTGCACCTTTTTCACATGAATTACAACGCAATTACAAAGTGCGTCTTCGGATTGTGTGGTCAGTTTGGTGTTATGTTTTTTTTTTAGTGTCGTGAATTTTCTCAAAAGACTTTGTAACGATAAATTTGTCTTATCCAAATTTACCCACTTATGTTCCGTAATTTCAAAATTGAAATGTGCTCAGTAACACAAACTTTAATTTTATTGTTCGGCGCCAGCCGCGCGTGCGCCAACCGGACACTCAAATCTAATTAAACCCGAAATCTCAACTGAACGTGGGCGAAATGTTTGCCCATTGAATTCTCAGTCATTTGTAGGAAAATTCAACAGGCACATAATGATCTTTCACGTGAATAAATAGCTCAGGAATTACTTTTCACAAAATATGGCGTTCACAATTTATTCAGAAGAAGTTAAGTGGGGGTGAATGGGAGTTGATCGTAATTTACCAATTTCTATAGTACTTACAAGCGGGGTTAGGTTGGTGTCCGACACCGATTTTTTTGTAAATTTGCAGATGAAAAGAGGATCCCAGACTATAAGAAAAAAAATTAATTTTTTGGGCAATCGTTCATATTTAGGGGTGGAAATCACCCCTTCTATATTTTTGATACTTTTACTGTTTTAAAAGGTATCATTGTTTTTTTTTTGTTTTTGCACAAAATTGTTCTAATGGATTCTATATTATGATATTATCTTGAGTTTTAAAAATACTTACCCCCTAGAGTATGATAATTCAAAAAATCTACCCCTATACGATGCTTCGCCATATGACACATAGTTTAAGATTTTTGACTTTGTTGCTGCAAACATCTAGTTTTGATAATTAATTCTATTAAGAATTATCAGTTTTATTAGAAATAACCCCTAAATTATGTGCGATCCACCCCTTTAGTATTATCAATAAATAAAAAATTTAGTTATTAATATGACATTTTTTAAAGTAATGAATTAAAATATTTAGTTTGGACAATCAATAATAATATAATTAATTATTTGTTAACGATGGCACATGTTCTTATATTAATAAACCCTTGTTATGTGAAAAATACCCCTCAAAAACTTTTTATGTTTTGTTTAGCAGGCGATTTTAACTACAATACATATATAATAGAACTGTTTAAAGAATTTTTATTTAGGTTCAGACACGTATATTTTTCCATTGAAAATTGTACACACATACACGTACCCTTTCGCATATCGTCCCTCTAACCCTTATTGCTCAAGGCTTTTGACTTGAAATATATCTTCTATGAAATAAAAAATAAATGTGTGATATGATGAGTGTGTGTTAATTTGACCATTTGCAAAATTGCGCATAAAATTCTAATCTAATTCTAATTTTAATCTAAAATTGTTTTAAATAACGAAAGATTAGTTAAAAAGAAACAATATAATTCGATTTTTAAGGCACGAAGTTAATAAATCTAGGCGAAGACAATTGATTATGTGTGAGGACTGTAATTTTATAATGTTATTTCTAATATGCAAGTTAATATCAGACCTCAAAAGAATAGAAGTGTTAGAGATTTTTCGTACGAAATTGTTCCAGATCCTAAACCCAAACACATCCAAGGGCTGAATTTTCCCAGTTGTGCCTTTTGGAATAGTTTTCAGTAAAAGGGTTTTACCTTCCGGTATAGCAGTTTGCACGGTTTGTTCACACATATTGTTTGCCTGAAAAAGCCCTTGGCTTACTCTTGGTCCAAATTCTCCGGATGGTTCCTTTAAAACTACAAAAAGGGGTGAAAGTAATCTTCCATCGGCATATATGGTTGGCTGAATCGTATAGCTATGCGTGGTGGATTAAACCGATTGAACAACATTTTCCACAGTCTGTGTATCTTTAAAGCTCAAAGTTCTTCCACTGTGTAATTCTAAATTAAAGACACATTGATCGGAATTGAAAATTTTACTTTCCCCATACCTCAGAATTTCTGATTTTACATTGTTTTTAAAAACATCACATTCTTGTTCTGTATCTCTAGTGTCATGTAAAGATGATATAGATATAAATTTTGTGATTTTTCACGAAACAACGTTATGCATTTTCTTGAATTTCCATGCCCACCAACGTGATGCTTTAAACCATGGCATGACCAATTCATGCTTCTTTTGTAAAGCCCATCTTCGAAGATCTATATCGTGAACTGTCATCTTTGAATCAATAGCCTCCTTCAAATTGCCGAAAGTGTATTTTGCAGCGCTGTATAGCTTATCTTCTCGGTCACCACCACTGTTGACTTGTTCTTGCCATCTTCTTAATTGTCGCGCTGAACTAAGCTTCTTGAATCTTTGATGATCGGTTGTAAAAGATACCGTTTTTTCTTTCCAGAATTCCAAAAGTCAACAGCTTCTTTTTTATAGTCGAAATTAACTCTCTCCTCTTGATATAAATATCCTCTATCACATCGTGTAGATGTACCTCCTCAGGTGTTACTTCTGAAGGCTGAATGCCAAGTTTTTCCTTATTGAACGTTATTGTTAATAACGATATTATATTTAATGGATTGATTCTCATTTTATTAGTAATACTTCGCACAATAGATAAAGAAGCAAATGTGACTGAACAAATTTTCTTTTCTTTCGCTTTATATACATGCCTGATAATGGCTTATATACATTCCTGATAATTTTATATTTGTACAGTTTTATTTGAAATGCCAAAATGATAATATTTTTATCACATTAGACACCCAACTTGTAAACAGTCAATATTTTGTCAATTAAGTTGTTTTTACGTATATGTCATACGGCCTCATTTAGATAATAATATCGAAAATTTATCTTATTATTAAAAAATGATCCAATTTTAATATTGTCGTTATTATTATCTGAATGAGACCGTATGACATACGTAAAAACAAACTAATTGACAATTATTCATTTGACGGTCTAAATAATAAGTTGTGTCTCACACAAATTCTGAAGGCAATATTTTGTTTGTTTTTTCCATTTATTTTTTATTTCGTAGAAGATATATTGTAAGTCGAAAGCCTTGAGCAATAAGGGTTAGAAGGACGATATGCGAAAGGGTACGTCTATTTGTGTACAATTTTCAATGAAAATATGTACCTGCCATAACCTAAATAAAAATTCTTTAAACAGTTCTGTTATATATGTAATGTCATTAAAATCGCCTGCTTAACAAAATATTAGTTATATTATTATTGATTGTCCAAACTAAATATTTTAATTCATTACTTATAAAAATGTCATATTAATAACTAAATTTCTTATTTATTGATAATACTAAAGGGGTGGATGGCACATAATTTAGGGGTTATTTCGAATAAGACTGATAATTCTTAATAGAATTAATTATCAAAACTAGATGTTTGCAGCAACAAAGTCCAAAATCTTAAACTATGTGTCATATGGCGAAGCATCCTATAGGGGTAGATTTTTGAATTATCATACTCTAGGGGTAAGTATTTTTAAAACTCAAGATAATATCATAATATAGAATCCATTAGAACAATTTTGTGCAAAAACAAGAAAGAAAAAACAATTATACCTTTTAAAACAGTATAAGTATCAAAAATATAGAAGGGGTGATTTCCACCCCTAAATATGAACGATTGCCCAAAAAATTAACTTTTTTTTATAGTCTGTGATCCTCTTTTCATCTGCAAATTTACAAAAAAATCGGCGTCGGACACCAACCTAACCCCCCTTGTTAGTCGAGACCATATCTGACGATACAATTAGGTCGGTTAAATCGTACATCCAACACTCCAAGGGCGAGTTCCTAAAGATCTAAAATAAGGTTACCTAAAAACGAGAATAATCCTCTAATTTACGGGCCGCGTGTCAAAATAAAAAGGAGAAATTGAATATTTTATAACCCCGAAAGCTACAATTTAATTGTTAACGTTAAGTAAATCTGAAAACTAGCACTCGGCACATACAAATGGCCTTTAAAACTTGAGGGGTCCCTTTTGTTCACCCTAATACTCAAATTTAACTCAAGAAAAATTAATCAAAATTCCGAACATGGATATCTGCAAGGATCCTAAGCATCACAAGATTATTGGTTTACCTTACCTTACTTTAATTTTATTCAGAGAAGCTAGCTTTACGATTAACTTGGATTAGAAATTTCGAAATACAATGCGAAAAACGGCGAATGCTCCATCTGACACGTGGCAGCTGAACGAAAGAGAGCTCTGCTTTATGATTGGCGAGCGCTTCGTTTCGTCTCCTTTAGGCGAGTTCCCACAGGCTTGCGCTGCTTGGGTGCTTCCTCTGCTTACGTGCTTCCTTTGCTTACTTTTTTATTCATAATTTTTATGCGAGGATGTCTAAAGTTTTGGAACTTTAACAGGGAAATAATTACTATTTATTTATTACCTAATTCAATTAGGCAATTATGAAGCTCTCGTTCTCTGTGGATTGAGTGCGTTCGGATTGGCACACGTCGCAACAAATCTAAGATGACTAGGCCTGATTCTCATCCCGTCGCGGGTGTCTTGATGTAGGCTGGAGTATCGTCCATTACCGTAGCGTCGAGGGTCCGTTAAGGGGATCTGAGAAGGCTTCGTCCTTTATAAAGAATTCCAACCAAGGTTTCGCTCCAAGGCGAATAAGTCGTTCCCAAAGCCTAGGGAAATAATCCGGACGTCTTCCCTGGCTCTGGAGGCATCCAAGCTTTCAAGCGAGGTTCCGGGACTATTGAAGACAGCAAACGGAAAGGCGTGAACCAGATTCAAACAGGAATCTTGATTCTTGTCCGAGGACGACAGCAAGTGAATCCTAGTTCCTTGGATACACTCTCAGAGTTCCAAAATCCCTCGTTGCCCCTTGTTGATGAAAAAGCCGAGGCAAGGAGTGTTGTGCCATGAGATGAGAGGGAGAAGCTTTTGCTTATTAAATAAAATAATATGTTCAATATGGTGGCTAAAATTTTGTCTAGTTACAATACCCCCTCAGTGGGGGAAGACAAACCGTGGCCGTAAAACAAAAGAGCAAAAAAAAGAAAGTAAATGATAAAAGTATTAAGGTTATTTTCGAACCAAAAATAAATAAATTAAATTTCGTAAACAATTTAACAAAACAAACCCTCGAAAGGAACGAGGGTAAAAAAACGCTGCCAAATAATACATTCTTACTAGCATTAAATACAAAATTATAGTAGAAGTGTGTGCGTGTGTGTGTGAGGAGTCATAAAAACTTCACAATATAATGTTGTGAGATCACTAAAATTCGCCGAATACTATTAGTGAATAAAACATTTTTGTCATTAATAGATTTTAATATTTTAATTATTCGTAGCTCAGAAGTAAAATATCTTTAATAATAATAATATAAATTGCAGAATTTGTAATGACAAACATTTCTTCAAAATGCACATTGGGTGGGCCTGTCTTTATAATGGAAATTGAATGAATTTTTGAAACTAATCGATCAAGTTTAGCGCTGGGGCTAGTATGATTTAATTTTCCGAAATACATACTAGCCCTTTACGATTTGAAACTGGATTAATTTCACATAAAATTCTGTAATATAGTACACAGTATGCTTTGTATGTAGTAAAGCTTCATAGGTAACTTTCCTATAGATATTGCTTCTTGTGATTATACGTGACCCATCATTAGTATTATTTTTTATTTTAATGAGAAAAAGAAAGTCCAAGGGACAGTAGAAAATAAATCAATAGTTACCTCAGGTGTGACTATTTTAATTTCTATAAAATAGGATTCGGATTAAGTGGAATGAGCGATGTTAAGATCTGGGTAGTTTTTTAATAGAATTAAAAAAAATTTGCTTGCAAATTTTAGGTTTGACGATGACAAAATACTAGTTGGTTTATTAATGGTTCTGTGTAGAGTGTAAATCAGGGTAACCACTGATTCGGGAGAACCGGGAGAAACTTTTACCGGGAGAAAGTCGGGAGAAAGATATTACACCGGGAGATTTCCCGCATTTCATAAGTCGCGCGTTTCGTAACACTGTGTGTCCGAACAACCAATCACGAAATCGCGTAGTGACTTGAGATTAGTTGACCGCCCACATTACGTCGCGTCTGCGTGCGTACTAGTTCGCATTCTAGACTGTTCTGGACGTTCTGTATTCTTATGTTGTATGGACTCTCCTTTATACCAACTACTCAAAGCAATTCAATATTCAAACTAAGTGGTAAGTACGGGTGTAATTAAATCATGTCAATTCTCATTATACGCATTAATTTAGAATGTATGTAGGTACGTACAGAGGAGGAAAATTGAAGGTTCCAAAAGAAAAAGGTGCCAATCCACATTTTCCTTATCTTATAGAAAAGACAAAAAAAAGTTTTCTAAACTTGAATTGAAGTTATGAATTGAGCCAAACATAATTTGCACTAAAAAAGATATCCAGATTCGACATAAATTAAGACATACGGTAATTTCGAGGTTATCTAGATTGCACGTTAACTACAGACTGCCACATCCTTATTAAGTAATGGATTTGATTGAAAAGAAATTTATTCTAAAATCATACAGTGTTGAAAAAAGTCAAGAGTAAGTTGTAAAAGCTGAAAAATTTGCTAAAAAGCAAATTAAAGCAAACGCTTTCAGGAGGCTCTTATTTCTATTTTTTCAGATTTTTTAAGCAAAAGAAAAGCAATTTTCGAAAACTTGTGGATTGGCTCCTTTTACTTAGGCACCCTCCAGGGATGTGTTTATTAGAGGGTGAAATGCAACACATTTGAATGATTTCCTGTATGATTATCTTTGCAGGTCGACAAATAGCGATGTTTTAAAAATCAGGTACAACATCGTATCGCCGTGAATATGAAACCGAATTTGAATGGCTTCGAGAACATCAGAAAATTAAAACAAAGGCAAGATGTATAATATTGCCTATGCAAATAACAGGGAAAAACGTCTTCAACTGGGAACGTTGAGTAAGAATGTCAAAGAAGCATGTTAAACCTCCTGTAATCAACAGGATATTCAAGACACGACAGCTACTGCAAAGATAACAAGTACATATATATATATATATTATTTCACATTATTTCCTTATCCCGTGTTTTAGAAAATAAAATCCTTTATTTTTTTTAGAAAATAAAACTCTTTTTGTAACTTGGAGGTTATATTATTATGACGGAAAATATTTCTTAATAAATTAAAGTGTTCCAAACTGCAAAATCATCTTCGGATTCTAAATATGAAAAAAAAAGATTTGGGTGATTGTCAAATTACCATATTAAACAATGAGATTTTGGAAATGAAACAAATTTCCAAACTACCTAAGATATTTTTTTTTAATGACGGTTATCACACGAGAGTATGAAAATACCAAACTAAGAGATCAAGCAGTTCATTTGTAACACATATCAACTTTACACGTTGCTAAAGTTCGCGTGACGTGACGTGCGGCTGTGATAAAACAAATCATTTTTAAAAAACCTTTAAAAATATATACAGAACAGATAACAATATGAGAAAAATTACTATTTTTGCCATTTATTTTAGCCCGAATTATTAACAGTTTAAATCATTATTTTCGAGTTTTATCCTAAAATAGATATTTAGTCTAACCAGACAAAAAACTTGTAAAAGAAACTTTGAAGTGACTTTTTAAAATCCTCAACTCTAAAATATTGAACTCTACTTTTGATTTTGGTTTTTATAAACTCAATACAAGTGATGTCTGTGAATCTAAATTTTTTTTAAAATGGTCTTCATATTATGTAACAATTTTTCATTTTAAATTTTAGTTTGGGACAGGTGTGTAACAAAAGATTTTTCTTACTTTTTTATTTATAATTTTTATGCGAGGATGTCTAAATTGTTGGAACTTTACCTATTTAAGCTCAAATATAATTACTTTACGGAGATATTTTCAGAAAAAATTGATTATTTGATGAAAAGTCTAACAGGTTACCAACAATTTTTTTAAATTAAAAAATATAGTGAAAAGTACGACATTCTTCATTACTTCAGAGAATTCTTTTTTATTTAAGTTTGTTGTGTCTTTTGGAAACTGTTCTACTGCGTGCTCTGCTGAAAGTACTTCTACTTATATTTTTTAAGGTGATACTGAAAGCAAGTCATTGATGTATTTTGATTTTTTCGTTGTGTTTGACTTATTTAATATTATTTGTATTTACATTAAAAGTTTGTCACCACAAGGCTTTTTTTTTGCAGGCAAAATGATCGATTCTGAGAATACCTGCGAAGTCAATTCTACTACTGCAAACGTAAATTCACCATTTCTGACATCAAAGGATTATTCATAAAACAGGTCGTCCCATGTTATGAACAAATTTTTAGGCAACGAAAATTTCACCAGAGCTGAAGTTTTATGGTGTTTGCAGAATGTCATGAGCGACTCGTCATTTCATACCTCACAGTTCAAAATGCAACGAACAAAATTTGCGTACAGCATTGTGTACGGAATAGCTCCCTATCTCACTTAGTGCCTGCAAAATTTGCTAAAATCATGTAATCGAATAGTGACTGGATTTGATGAAACTCTGAATAAAATTGCTCAACGCCAACAAATGCATCTGAATGTCTGATTTTGGAACAGAGCCTAGCAGAAAGTGTTCTATAAGTATTTTTCATCAGTTGTCTTGGGACACACCAAAGCCGTTGATTTATTAGATGGAATCGAGAACGCCCTCTCCGAAGAAAACCTAAATAAAATAATCCAGGTGTCTATGGACGGCCAGAACGTTAATTTCAAACGTCATACTGACTTGTCACATCTAATAAAGGGTATTGAAGGGAATCAATTGCTTTTAGAGATCGGTAGCTGTGGATTGCACGTAGTTCATCGTTCTTTTAAGACTGGAGTAAATAAAGCTAGATGGACGCTCGTTAGTTTCTTACGTTCTGCTTATAACCTCTTTAAAAATGTACCCGCGCGTAGAGCCGATTATATTGTTTACGCAGAATCTAATCTTTTGGCAAGCAAGTTTTGTACTACTCGATGAATTGAAAATGCTCCTGTGGCTAAAAAGGCTCAGACAATTCTGCCTCAGTTGAATGAGTACGTAAAGTGTGATATCAGAGATAAGAAAGTCCCTAAAACAGAAAGTTTTGAAATCGTGTCTAAATCTTTGAAAGGCGAATTTCTTGGACTGAAATTAGGTTTCTTCCAGTCATTAGCTTTTATTTTACAACCTTTTCTTGTAGGCTTCCAATCTGAATCCCCTATGGCTCCTTTTGTGTACGAAGATCT
>CAKNWT010055760.1:0-17834 GCA_932066315.1 Andricus coriarius | reverse complement strand
AATAAAACAATATCTGTACTAGTATTTACCTACAATAGTCCACATTTCTTTTTTATATTGGGCCTATAACTTAATTCGTGCGGTTTGCTAAGAGATGGCGTAACTTGATTATTATTCCATCGTTCCAAACATCTGACATGCGTTGGAAATCTGCTGTCGTTGTGCGTCTTTTTCAGTATATGTCATTCATTTGAAGCGTAAACAGCTATAATTTTTGTTCACTTAAATATGTCGAACTTTGTGCCTGAAAAAGTGTTTTTGCGGGGAGTTCTCCTTCATTATTTTCATATGAAGAAAACTGCTGCCGAAAGTCATCGTATTTTGGTGGAAGTGTATGGTGAAGATGCTCTAGCTGAGCGAACGTGCCAAAAGTGGTTTGCTCGATTTAAAAGTGGTGATTTTTGCTTGGAAGACGAAGAACGTCCTGGGCAGCCAAAAAAGTTTGAAGATGAAGAACTGTAAGCATTACTCGATGAAGATTGTTGCCAAACACAAGAAGATCTCGCAGAATCTTTGGGAGTCATTCCAGCAGCCATTTCAAAACGTTTAAAAGCAGCCGGATACATTGAAAAGCAAGGAAATTGGGTTCCACATAAACCGAAGCCGAGAGGCGTTGAAAGGCGGTTTTGCATGTCCGAAATGCTGCTGGAACGCCATAAGGCGAAGTCCTTTTTGCGTCGGATTGTTACTGGTGATGAAAAATGGATCCGTTACGACAACCCCAAGCGCAAAAAATCATATGTGCAACCCGGCCAACTAGCCAAATCAACGGCAAAGTGGAATATCCATGGCGCGAAGGTAATGCTCTGTATTTGGTGGGATCAGAAGGGTGTGCTTTATTATCAGCTGATAAAACCGGATGAAACCATCAATGGAGAACCCTACCGAACACAATTATTCCGTTTGAAGAGAGCAATAGCCGAAAAATGCCCAGAATATGCGACCAGACACGAGGCAATAATTATCCATCATGACAACGCTCGGCCCCATGTTACTATTCCGGTTAAGAACTATTTGGAAAACAGTGGATGGGAAATTTTACCCCACCCGCCTTATAGCCCAGACCTTGCCCCTTTGGACTACCATTTGTTCCGGTCGATGCAGAATAGTCCAGTCATCTGGTACTTTTATCCGGTTATTTTTGCAGGAGTGATTTTTTTCTCTTAAACACTTCATTTGGAGGTGCATAATAAGGGGTTAGGATTTGTAGTCAGGATTTTGTCCCGGAACACGGAGATTTTTTTGGTAAAAGGTCCACAATATCACATGGCAGTGGATTGGTGCTTTCCTGTGCATTTTAGGGATAAAAGTGTTCTTACCAAAATTAAAGTAGGTAAAATTCTACGTAAAACTAAAAAAAAAGATGTTCTACCACCAATAGTTTAGAAGTTACGGCCTTTCAAAGAACCCTGATTTTTTTCAATTTTTTCGCAAAAATCACATGTTTTTTTTTTTGGTTTCTCTGTAGCTCGGATCCTGATTGTCAGATCTAAAAATGGTTAATAGATGAATTGAAGTAGACGTAAATATCTGTCATTTCGAGAAAAAAACAAGAGGACTAAATTCTGCGTAAATTAAAAAAAAAAGATGTTCCTACCCCAATAGGTCACGAGTAACCTTCCAAATATACCTGTTTTTTATTGCTTTTTTAACCGAAAACCCGAAAGTCGTATTTTTTGGAAATCACTCGTTTCATGGATGTCACACGAGAAAGTTCTAATGAGATAAATGAAAGAGGACTTCATTCTGCGTAAGTTAAAAAAAAATTTTCCTACCCCTAATAGGTCACGAATATATATATATATCTTGCATACAATACAATACAATACAATGCATACAATACCTTGCAAAGTGTACCCTTAATCAGTTCGGTGACTAAATCGCACCGCAGAACAAAACTACGACCTGTTTCTTAACATATAAGTTTTTTAATCGAGTAATAGCGGTCAAATAATTATTTAATTATCAAATTAATAATAATCAACCACTTTTAATTAATTAATGAATAATTGTTTAAATAAATAAATTTCCATCACCCATCAGCTGTTCATTTTTTGGCATTTTTCACTCAAATTTTAATTAGGAACGCCTATTATAGATTAAAAATAAATATTTAATCATTTTTAATCCATAAATAAATCATTGTTTAAATAAATAAATTTCCACCACCCATCAAATGTTCATTGTTTTGCATTTTTCACTCAAAGTTCAATTAGGGGTGCTTATTATAGATTAAAAATAAATATTTAATCATTTTTAATCAATAAATAAAGAATTGTTTAAATAAATAAATTTCTATCACCCATCAACTGTTCATTTTTTGGCATTTTTCACTCACATTTCAATTAGGGACAATAGAAATTAGGGACAATAGAAATTTTAGTGAAAAATGCCAAAAAATCAACAGTTGATGGGTGATGAAAATTTATTTATTTAAACAATTATTTATTTATTGATTAAAAATGACTAAAGATTCATTTTTGAACTATAATAAGCGTCCCTAATAGAAATTTGAGTAAAAATTCCAAAAAATGAACAGTTGATGGGTGATGTAAATTTATTTATTTAAACAATGATTTATTTATTGATTAAAAATGATTAAATATTTATTTTTAATCTATAATAAGCTTCCCTAATTCAAATTTGACTGAAAAATGCCAAAAAATGAACAGTTGATGGGTGGTGGAAATTTATTTATTTAACCAATTATTCATTAATTAATTAAAAGTGGTTGATTTTTATTAATTTGATAATTAAATAATTATTTGACCACTATTACTTGATTAAAAAACTTATATATTAAGAAACAGGTCGTAGTTTTGTTCTGCGGTGCGATTTAGTCACCGAACTGATTAACCCTTACTTGCCACGGTGGGGTGGATTACACCCCAGGCTTTTTCTTTCTTAATTTTAAGTACCTAAACGTAAAGGAAATCGCACATTTTTTAGTGTACTTAAATTAAATTTTTGGCTATGTAACCTATATGATCTTTTAAAGTAAGCTTTTGAGAAGTTCCATACCAATTTTCAAAGAAAAATATCCAATAGTTAATTTTTATTACAGTTTTTATGGCTGGGGTGGCCGACACCCCAGTGTGGCAAGCGTGTTACTCCGCGGAGGCGTGGCAAGTTTTTAAACTTACGCAGAATAAGTTCTCTTTCATTTATCTCTTTAGAACTTTCTCGCGTGACATCCATGAAACGAGTGATTTCCAAAAAACACGACTTTCGGGTTTTCGGTTTAAAAAGCAAAAAAAAAACAGGTATATTTGGAAGGTCATTACTCGTGACCTATTGGGGTAGGAACATCTTTTTTTTTAATTTACGCAGAATTTAGTCCTCTTGTATTCATTC
Organism: Andricus coriarius; assembly: GCA_932066315.1. NCBI lineage: Eukaryota > Metazoa > Arthropoda > Insecta > Hymenoptera > Cynipidae > Andricus > Andricus coriarius. Next base: position 14,480 of record CAKNWT010055760.1, on the reverse strand, counting down.
TGTGGGAACTTTCTTTTGTGATAACCCCGAAACGAGCTATTTACAAAAAACTGAACTCTGGTCATTTACCCGTAAATTCAGGTCGTAATGGGTCACCTTCGGCAGGTGCTAACTCGCGATCTATTGTAGTTAGGACAATGTTTTTTTCGAAATTACAGATATTTACGTCTACTTTAATTCATCTATTAACCATTTTTAGATCCGACAATCAGGATCCGAGCTACAGAGAGACCAAAAAAAAAACATGTGATTTTTGGGAAAAAATTGAAAAAAATCAGGGTTCTTTGAAAGGCCGTAACTCCTAAACTATTGGTGTTAGAACATCTTTTTTTTTTTAGTTTTACGTAGAATTTTACCTACTTTAATTTTGGTAAGAACACTTTTATCCCTAAAATACACAGGAAAGCACCAATCCACTGCCATGTGATATTTTGCACCTTTTACCAAAAAAATTTCTGTGTTCTGGGACAAAATTCTGACTACAAATCATAACCCCTTATTATGCACCTCCAAATGAAGTGTTTATGAGAAAAAAATGACTCCTTCAAAAATTACCGGATTTGCACCAATTTTTCGACTGTATCAAAATTTGGCTTGATTCATTTTTGGCCGCCAAGCCGGCGAAGTTCTTTTGGGATAGAATCCACAAATTGCCAGAAAGATGGGAAAAAGTCATAGCTTCAGATAAGCAATACTTTGAATAATACTATGCTATAACAATTATTATTATATAACATTATAAGTTTGAAAAAAACCGCATGAATTAAGATATAGACTAATATAATAATTACCATTTTTTTATGAACTTATTTGTCACATAAATTTATTAAATTACTATTTTATTTTATTTCGAAATTTGATTTTTATAGTGCAAGGGTGTAGAAAAATGTCACATTTATGTGCATTATAGAATTGAGAAAAACTCGAATTTCTACTATTTAAAATGGAATTTCATGAAATCAGACGTATTCAACAGTCTTCAAACTTTTGTATAACATGTCCCCAGTGGGCACAAAAATATTAACATCCCAAGAACGTCCGTGGGACGTTCCTTGGACGTCCAATGTCAGTCCAAACAACGTCTCTAAGACGTCTAATGTCCTAAAGATGTCCTAAAGACGTCTTGAAGACATAGGACGTCCTCAGGACATCTTTTGGACTGACATTAGGCGTCTTAAGAGCATCCCTAGGATGTCCAAAAGACATGTTCCAAAATACGTCTTAGAGATGTCCCGAAGACGTCTCTAGGACATCCTTAATTTTTTTGCCCACTGGGTCCAAATTAACTTTAATATGAAATAATGGACGGAAATTGTACTTAGACATATTAAGATGAATTATTTTTCATTCTGTTTGGATCCGAGATTTGCACGAGGGAGTATACAGGAAAACGCAAGTTGGAGCTGAACACGGACTGAACTCACCTGTGGGTTTGGTATCCCCAATGAGATCCATATACTGTGTCGCTGTCGAAGGCAGCTGTGGTGATGGCATCAAGTAGTCGTCCTCATCAACAGGAAGATCCAACTTTAGATTACCCACTTGAGCTTGTTGATGTAGTGAACCTACTTCGGAGGCAAAGCAGTCGTCCGTTACGTCGCAATCTAGAATGCATACAAACATATAAGGCTCTTCTCGAAAAGTCAAAACGGTGTCGATTTTTCAAAATTTAGGTAATACAATTGAAGTAGGGAAATCTAAACGGTTCTACGTTCACTTTTTGCATAAATTGAGTCGTCTTCCAAAATCATAATTTCTCGATTTTTCACACCCATTTTAGTGAAAAATTGAGGTTTTGACATTTTTCCTTAAAATTTAGTACTCAAATTAATGTAAATCGTTTAAGATTTCAAAGAATATAATCTGATTTCGGAATGAATAAAGTATACTAAATATTCCATTTTTTTAACAACTATACGGTTAGTATAAGATTTTAACGAGTATTTAACAAGTGAAGATATTATTAGAAATAAAAACTGTTATACTAGTTTTAAAAATGCTCCATTTTCTGTTACTGTTCTTTTATTTACGAAATAAATAAATATATGTATTTCATATAACTTCTTTCTTGATTTATATACTACATTTATAATCATTTGTCTAAATCAAACTTGAAACTTCAGAAATGAAATAAAACCAATATTATTTAACATAAAAACGTGTATTTTTTACATTATTAAAAGTTGGACCCCTATTAACGGTTAATTTTCGAACCTTCTGAAATTTCCTGTTCCAAGACGGCATGTGACCTTCGTTCATGATGATATCAGGAGAACCAAATGCTACATTATCGGTCAAAATTGTGCATCCAAATTACGAAAATCGGATTGAACACAGACTTGTCTTAGAAAGTGACTAACTCTGCAAAAAATTAAGTCACAAAGATTGTTTTAAAACCCCGTTAGAAAGCTTATTTAATTTCGCTTCGATTGAGGCCTACTTGAAGTATTTTTCATCAATGGGGGCCAAGATAGCATGTAAAATGATCAAACTATTTTCCGTGCTTGACTAATTGTCGCTCTCTGCATGCTTTAGGTAAGTAAATGGAGAAAATTAAAACTTGGCTTTGTTAAAGTCTGAGCTCTCCTCTTGAAAACGGGACCAAGATCATAATAAAATATTTACTGATTCTCGAGTTAACGTATAAAATGTGGGAGCGTTCCCAAGACGAAAATTGGAATTTTGGGAAATAAGATACAAAAGACTGCGGTCACCACTCTACCGACCGATTTTCATCTTGGGCACGCTTCCAAATTTTTTATGATAATACGAGTACCAGTAAATGTTTCATTATGTTCTTGGTCTTATTTTAAAGAAGATATTTCAGAATTTAACATAGCGAAGTTTCAATTATTACCATTAACTTTTCTGAAACATTCAAAGTGCAAAATTTCAGAATCGAAAATTGACCAAACGCTATATCGGCCACCAATAATGGAAAATATTTTAAGTAGGGCTCCATTCAGGCGAAATTTAATAAGCTCTCTAGCGAATTATTTAAAAAATCTTTCTAGCTTAATTTTTCGCAGAGTTAGTCCCTTTCTAATACAAGCCTGTTTTTAATCCGATTTTCATAAGTGGACGTACAATTTTGACCGGTAATGTATTTCATCGGTAGAAGGCTGTAGTAAACAAGAAGGGAACCTACTTATATTTATTAAGGAAATAAATGGGCCTACATTACGTGAGGGGCTGATAGCAAAAGCGGACTAAAAAAAGAGTCGGAGCAAAAGTGGGTTGATTATTTCTCAGCAGAAGAACGAATTAGCCCACGCGGTACGAGCAAAAACGAGTTGAAGATTTAAATCGTTTTTGCTCGTAGCGCGTGGTATAACCGATCTTTGCCCGCTCGTAGCGCGTAGTATAACCCATATTTGTCCGCACTCATATTTTGATTCGGTTCAACTCCAACTGAACTTCGGATTCGTTTTTGGCTACGCTGATATTTTCGTTTCGTTCGCGCCTGGACGATCGAGAATGAATAAAATTGAAAGGTTTATTTATCTTTATAATAGCTTAAGCGCAATTTTAACGATTTTTCAGAAGAGTCAACAAACTTTCTCAAAAATCGAATTTTTAATTTAGAAGAAACAAATATATACTCCTAAGCTACAGCAATGCTGAATCGATGCCTGAAAAGTTAGATTGGAAAATTATATTATATTTCGAAAAAATTAGTGACAATTATGAAAAAATTTCATTTCATTTTTAATACGCATAATTTTTTGCAAATATATTATCAATAACATGGGGCCCTAGAAATAATTCGGTTCCCATTGCGTGGAATTGGAAAACTAAAATAGGAATAATTGCACGAAAGTGGTTTCACGGGGATTGGCTGCGATTCGTCTCATGATTCGCACTAAATCTAAACAATTTATAGTCAAAAAGAGTTTTTATGTGGAACTCATGAAAGTTATTGATTTTTTTTTATTTTATAAACAAATTTTATAAGCCATTATCGACAACAGCCATTTATGATGTAATAAATGAAGTTTATCGTACGAAATCGCCTAAAAATTACTCGGCAATGCCACCTAGTTATCATATTTATTCAGTTAATAACAATTGATGCATATTTAAATAAACCTAATCAACAAATGCACTGGTGGGCTATTTTCCGACGTAGTAGCTTGGTTGTTTTAACGCAATAAAATGTTATTAACTAATTCATAAACCTTTAGGGATATTTCAATGAAAATCGACAGTTATTATTTTTAAGAACAATTTTTTAAACAAATTTGTATTATCTCGTGTATTTATAAAGTGAAAAATTCCAGTTTTCACTCAGGAACTAACAGCCAATTATTTTTCAACCATTTCTTGCTATTAATCAATAACAATAAATGATTGAACAAAATTAATTAACAAATTAATTTTTTGGCTATTTTCAAGATTTAAACTTTGTTCTTTTAATGCGTAATCAACTCTTAATAACTGATTTAAAAAAATTTAAACACATGGATAACGATCAATTATTGTTATTGTTATGAACAATGTTATGAGGATATTTTTTTCGTCATATGCATTTTTCAACTAAGAATGCCGTTTTTCTTGTGGAATTTGCAAACAATTCTTTAGCTGAAACTCATTGTGAACATAGTTGCGCAATCTTTGACAAGACGACAAGTGCTTATTTTTCATGAATAAACTTAATTAACAAATGTGTTATTTGTGGGGAGCGAACTAGATAAGGTATGAACGTTAGGGTGGTCCAAAAATGCATTGGAAATTTTTTTGCGAATTTTCATGAATAACGCCCGGAAATTTGTTCGAATACACACAAAAATAAATCAATTTTTGTTGTTGTTGAAAAAGAAAATTATATTTAGAGGTGGCGCAAGCCCGATGAAGATTAACACCTATTTCCCATAAGAAAAAACGACGTTTTGGTACATTTTATTCAGAATACTCAATATTAGCTGAATCTAGTTGAAACTCAACATTTATCTTCAAAATTAGCCAAAGAATACGTACAAAATATTATTTTTCAAAAATCACCCCCATAAGTCTAATTTATAGGGTCCCAAAAAACCCCATAAGTTAAAAAATGGGTTTTGCGAGTTTTTGGCGCCAATTATAATTAGTTTGTATTTTTGTAATGCAAATTGTTTCTGATACATAAAACACTACTTTATACTGATAATTATATGTTAACATAGATTGTTTAAACAATGTATTATTGTTTTCACCAATTTTCCCTTAGAATGGAGATAGAAAGTCGCGGTTTAAAAAAATCACATTTTGTCCAATTTTCAATTAGAGAGTATTAGTAATTAGAGTAAACAAACATATTTGTTTAAACAATGTATCACTGTTAATAATATTATCTTTGAATAATGCTATAAATTAAGGTTTTTTCTGCATTTTTTAACTTTTTGTTTACTTTTCACTTGGAGTCAGTTAATAATTGATTTAATATAGCAAAAATAATTGTTTGGATAAATTATTATTGTCTATAGCTATCTTCTTCTATATTAATACTAGATAGTTGCGGTTTTTTTTCTGAATTTTTTATCTCTCGTCCATTTTTCAATTAGAGTGAAGTAATAATTAATTAAATTTAACAATAATGATTGTGTAAACAATTTATTATTATTCTTAATAATATTCTCTTTGCTTAATGGTAGAGAGTTGCGGCTTTTTTCTGAAATTTTCAACTATTTTTTTATTTTTCACTTGGAGTGACTTAACAATTATTGAAGTTGAGCAAAAATAATTGTTTAATCAAATTATTATTGTTAATAATTATCTTCATCTATATTAATGTCAGATAGTTGATTTTTTTCTGAAATTTTTAACTTTTTCCCCACTTTTCACTTAGTGAGGAAATGAATAATACAAGTGAATAAAAATAGTTGTTTAAATAATTTATTATTGTTTATAAATATTTTCTCTTAGATAAGTGCTAGAAAGATGCGGTTTCTTCTGAAATGTTTAACTTTGCTTTACCTTCTTAGTTATGGACAAATTATAAATAAACATTAGAGAGAAAAATATTACCGAGTGGGAGGGGGTGAAAATTTTGGGATTTTCGTCGATATGGCCTATTTTTGCGAGTTTTCATTCTTCTATTTGGTAATAGAAAAAAAATTTCAGTACAGTTTTCATAGGTTTTTGTATGCCATTTTGTATTCCATTGATCAGAAAGATTTTTTGAAATAAATAATATTTGGCCTTAAAAATGAAAGCCAAAAACAAGTTTGATTTTTTTGCTGTAAAACGCATATTTTGTATAGACTCTTATTATCATTTTGAACAAATTTTTCTGTTGCTTTTCTTAGAAAGTTTCCTTACTTTCTTTTTGTTGATTCCCCTGAATTGTATGAATTTACTGGAATCTGGGTAAAATTATAACTATGTCATTGTAGGATATTTTGATAATCTCTACACTCTGTTTTAAATAAAAAATTTTTATAATTTGTTTTTATCTACATACTTAATTGCATTATCTGAGAACCCCTTTTTTTGGAATATGATTGTTCATTTTGAGCATTATCTTGGTTTTATCTCTAAAAAATCCTATTTTAAATTCGAAAATTTTTCAAAATTTTGTATCTACTCTATATTAAAAATACTTCACGTAATATTTTTAATATTTTACTTTTTTTACCTATTGTCACGTGACCGCGACAATATATTATAATTATTTATCTGATAATACGAATTTCATGTATTTTAAAATGTGAAAGAAAAGTTCACACGCCGACCAAAATAGAATTGGTCTTGAGGGGTGCTCCATATCTTCATATGAGAAGAACGGGAAGACACGGTTACTATGACGAGCGTCTCTCGTACCTACCAAGGGGGTCAGAATCTTGCACCTTACGAACTCTCCAGTACCTAGAAAGGAAGGTAGCTATAAAGCCTTCTCGAGGATTGGTTCAGCCCTGCCAAATGGACAACTAATGTTTAGTCAAGCCAGTCATAAAAACTAATTGCAATGAGGGTGGAATGTATGGCAACGCTTCCCAGTGGGCACAAAAATATGAACATCCCAAGAACGTCCTTGGGACGTTCCTTGGACGTCCAATGTCAGTCCAAACAACGTCTCTAAGACGTCTAATGTCCTAAAGATGTCCTAAAGACGTCTTGAAGACATAGGACGTCCTCAGGACATCTTTTGGACTGACATTAGGCGTCTTAAGAGCATCCCTAAGATGTCCAAAAGACATGTTCCAAAATACGTCTTAGAGATGTCCCGAAGACGTCTCTAGGACATCCTTAATTTTTTTGCCCACTGGGTTGGATCTCCAAGGAGATTCCTCCTACCACGCTGTATAAAAATTCTGGAACAGGTGGACAACAGTCAGTTATTAGCGGTGTTTCGTCAGTTATTCGTCGGTTATCAGTCAGTTTCGACAGTCTTCACACGTATTTTTTAGCAGTCCTTCGGTACAAGTGTTCAACCCTTCGGTTCAGACCAGCTCAACCAGTGGTTTCAATTCTTTCGGGATCGTACCCTCCCAGTGTCTTCTAAAATACCAGTTCATCGTGACAGTCTTCATTTGGGATTTACTTCTACCCTAATCGAACGCATCACGTGCCAAGTCATCAATTATCAGGTTCACCGGATTCACTGAGGGTCAAGGATCTGTACCAAAAACCCTCCTCTACTGCAGATCCGGAACCAGCCCTGAGAGATTCTACATACACAAACAAACCTAAACGCGGTAAGTCCTAATAAACATTAACCTCGGTCATCTTCCCTCTCTTATCTGTCAAAACACGTATAAATCCGTTCTTTCCAGTCGGATAGTCGGAGACAATTAACATTCCTTCTCAAAATCAATTGAAGTTTCCATCTTGGAACCCCTGCGCATATTTTCTTCTTCACAACTTACCTATGTATTTAATCTAAATAAACTAATTTGATTGTGAATTATGTGTATTCAATTCATTTGACTTGTGTATGTCATTAAGCTATTTCCCTTTCGGCGAGCCTCTAGGGGTAAGCGTGACACTACCCGATTCGGGTAGTGTTTTTTAGGTGGATAGTTTCTTGTAGTAAATAACTACAAGTGTGGGCTCACCACATCCACGACCGCCAACAGCACCGCAGTAGTATCAGACGGTCACCAAATTGTGGTCTTATCCGATTACAATTAAATCGAGCAACTTAGGGAATTTAAGTGTATGTATGCGTTGTCAAGACCTAACATACATTTATTTTTGGTGCATCGGCAGTCAAACAAAAGCACAAGTCATTGAATTTCACATGTTTACGAGAAAATCAGTCCAGGCATAAAAGTTATTGAATAAATAAGAATTTTGCTTTTTTCAAATGAATTGATCAACAAGGGATTTATAACCCCTTAAATATTAAATCTAATTGATAAAAAAAATAGATAAGAGAAGGAGCCATATTTTTCTGCCAATTATTTAGGGTTAATAATATTTTTCACAATATTTCTATGTATATTTTTCAAATATTTTCTTTGATATTGAAATATTTTGCAACCCTGTTGTGCAAAATAAATTGAAAATCGTGTTGAGAGATGGGTATGCACCCATATTTGTTTTATGACACCCGTAATTAATTGAAAAAATGTCAGATAAGGCGGGTAACCCTAGTGAAAAAAAAGACCCAAAATAACGTTATAATTACACGTAGTCAAGCACAAACGAATCCAGATATTGCCAGATTAGTAAGGGAAAATAACGCAATAACTGATTCAATAAGAAAAACTCGAATCAACAAAATTCAAGGAAATTTCTCTCAAACATGACCTACATTAGGTGAAAGTCCTTACGGTACAAATATTTCAAGTGTATCAAGTCTCGAACCTTCAAAAATCCATAAACAAACATCTCAATTAAGTAACACACTTCCAGTATATTCTGCGGGAAATCAATATAAAAGTGTGATAATTAGCTCAAGTAATCCTATTCATCGTGATCAATTAAGTGAAACTGTGTTCCTAGATGACGGTAATCCAATAAATTCAACCGTTTTAGAAAATCCGGAATTTGAGAATACTATAATAGAGGAAGATATTCAGGATTTAAGTCTTATAGGCGCCGCCTTGTTTGCACTTCAATCTCATTTTAATAAGACAGCTCGCAGTAATATGGAGAATAATTACCAAGTTAAAGGAGAAAAACTGCCCGATATAGATAAGGATTTAACCACGAGGGAAAAAAACTCTGTTAGGATTCCTACATAAAAATAAAAATTTAGCTCCACAAATTACAAAGGAAATTTTACTACCACCCAGTAACGCTAACCCATTAGTATATCAGTTTTCACCACAATCTATCCGAATGACCCTAACATAAAAAATAGGAATTTTCTGCAACCATGTCGAATTCACAAGTAATAACCGTAGCAAATAATCAAATGATTTCTTTACGCGATGCTTTAGAAGTTGTGCCCATATTCAATGGTGAAAATATTCCCTTAACTCATTTCATTGAAGGCTGTAAGGAAGCAAAGGAAATGCTTCCTGAATTTTTTGAACCGAATTTGGCAAAATTAATCCGGAGTAAACTAACTGGTGAGGCTAGAAAGTGCATTTCTGGGTCATCGTACACAAAAATTGAGGATTTGATAGATCGATTAAAAAGGGTTTATGCGCGAGATAAAACGGTTTATCAGTTACAGGGGGAATTAGGTAGAATATATCAATGGGAAAACGAAAAAGTTATCGCTTACGCACTGCGTATCCGAGAAATCGGAAATAAAATATTACACGTTCACAAAATGAGTAATGATGGACAAACAGATCCCACTTTCGAAAGAAGTTTAGCCACAGATATTACTGATTGTTTCTTGCTTGGGTTAAGATCGGAATTAGAATCAAGAATAGGAAAACATAGGTCATTTAAGGAAACAGTAGATGCTGCCATTGAGGTAGAAAGAAGGTTATCAGCTACAAAAGCATTGCGGGAAGACGGAAAATTAAAAACACCTCAGGAAATCGGAAATCAAGCAATTAATAATGATAAAGAGTTAATTAAATCTGGGAGAATAGATACGGTACAAGAAGAAATAGATTTAAGAGGTCAAATATGTGGGAAGAAGGGTCACGCAGCCCCTACCTTTCGTTTCCTAGGTCAGACTCAAATAAACTTCCCCAACCGTAGCTTCCAAGGCCGGACACGCGAAATCCCTCCTAACCAATACCGAGGTCAACGACCGAACCCCATAAATCCGTACCCTACGTTTGAAACTCAGGGAAACCCTCGGTATCTACGACCAGCTGGCGGTCCACAGTATCCGGCTGCGCCCCAGAATACATTTTACACAGGTTCTAGGCAAGAACGAGTTAATCAGGGTCAATGGCAACCAAGACAGTGCAATCAATATGCCAATAATTATAATAATGATAGAAATTGGAATCAGAGTCAAAGACAAATAAATAGTTATCAACCACGTTTTAATAACCCGCAACACATTTTATTAAAAATTGCTTTCAATGAATTAGAGATGACGGTGAGAACTTACAACGGTTCTCTCAACAAGAACAAGTACATTCAAACCAGGGAAACGTGAGAACCCCCCTTAATCAGGGTGCAACGAGGGAGGTTACAACTACCAAGAATTCAATGCATCCATTGCAATCAGTGAAAAAGATCCAGAAATTAAAACAGAAAAAGTTAACCTAAATATTGGAAGTTCAGTACCATCTGTCCTTGTAACATCCTGTGTGTATGATGGTAGACACAGGTGCAGGACTAAATTTAATTTAAAAACATTCTATTCAGGATATTTGATCTATAAATAAAGCAGAGGTACTTAGATTAACTGCAATAAATAACCACCCATTATATACTTTAGGGCAAATTGAAGTTAATGTTTTTGGGTACTCAACCATATTCAATGTAATTCCTAATGAGGAACCTGTAGATTACGATGGAATTCTAGGTTCCGAATTTCTTTCAAATAATTACGTTAAAATTAATTATGCAACCAAAACACTTGATGTAAAAGGTCAAATCTATCCTTTTATAACCAATGAAACTATAACCATACCAGCAAGATCGATTTCAGATTTCTTTGTAAAGATTAAAAACTCAGAAAAAAGGAAGGATATGAACCAAGATTATTAGTTGAAAATGGTGTATTTTTAGGCGATGCATTAGTAACCAACAATGATGGCAAAGCATACATGAAAATAGCTAATGTATCAATGCAGTTTAAAGAAATCACGGTACCACTAGTCACATTAGAAGAATTTGAGGAAATGAAAAAACAATCTACAAGTTTCAATGGCTCAAATAGCGATATTTTTTGTGAAAAATCTCTCGATCAAATCTTTGATGAATTTATGCTCTTAGACTCCAATGTTGATAAACTTTTTCCTATATAAAATGTCAATGATGAGGACAGGTTCAAACATCTTAAAAGTTTGCTTAGATTAGATAATTTACAGATACAAGAATCAAGGCATGTTGAGAAACTTATTTTGAGCAATCTAGATTGCTTTCATATCCCTGGTGAACAACTTCAAGCTACAAGTGTTCTTGAACACCATATCCCTACAACAGATGATATTCCCATCGCTTCACGTCAATACCGTTTTCCTCTGATTCATAAAGAGGAAGTATCTCGTCAAGTCAATGAGTTACTTGATAACGGTATAATTAAACCATCCCAATCACCATACAATACACCTGTAAGGATCGTTCCCAAAAAGGTTGACTCGCAGGGAAATTAGCGGTGGAGAATGGTGTTAGATTTTAGGAAGTTAAATGAAAAAACTATTGGCGATTCTTACCCTTTGCCAAATATAAGTGAAATTCTAGACCAATTGGGAGGAGCCCAGTATTTTTCTGCATTCGACCTTGCCTCAGGATTCCACCAAATTAAAATGAGTCCCCAAGATGACCACAAAACAGTTTTCTCTACACCCTACGGACACTATGAATTTGATCGGATGCCTCTCGGCCTTAAAAATGCGCCGGCATGAGAGAAAATTCACAGAATTAATGAATCGACTTCGTAATGCCAATTTAAAGTTACAGCCCGACAAATGTGAATTTCTAAGATCTGAAGTATCATATTTAGGTCACATAATTGATAAACACGGTGTTCGCCCTGATCCTATAAAGATACAAGCTGTACAAAAATTTCCTGTCCCGAAAACTCAGAAGAACATCAAACAATTTTTAGGTTTAGCGGGATACTATCGTAGGTTTATTCAACATTTTTCTAAAATCACTAGTCCATTAACCCAACTTCTAAAAAAAGATGCCCCCTTTGTCTGGGAAGAAAAACAACAGATTGCTTTTGAGACATTAAAAGCGAAATTATGTGAGGAACCCATTCTCATACGACCTGATTTCTCAAAACCCTTTGTTCTTACAACGGATGCGTCTGGTTATGCTATTGGGGCAATATTATCACAAGGTGTGATAGGAAAGGATAAGCCAATATCTTTCGGGTCACGAGCCCTTAGTGGCACTGAACGGAAATACGATACCTATGAGAAAGAAGCACTTGCAATTGTTCATGGAGTAACTCAATTTTTTCCCTATTTATATGGTCACAAATTTACTCTTGTAACCGACCATAAACCATTGGTTTGGTTCAAGAATTCTAAGACCCTTGTTCGAGAGTAACCCGATGGAGACTGAAGCTAGCAGAATATGATTTTGATGTTGTTTATAAAGCGGGAAAAATGAATGTGAAATCTGACGCTTTATCCAGGAACCCTATTATAGAAGAAAAAAACGAATGTTTTAGCAAAGAACATATTAAAAAAGCCAACATTAATGCTAATAAAAGAACTTTGGATGAAGTTTGTGAATTGCAGAATCCAGTGGATCTTCTATGCTATGAAGAAATTAATTATGAAGCAATAGAAGAAAAAGGTAAGGATAAATGTGAAGCTCCTGGTCTCAAGGAATTAAATTCTCTGAAGTATGAGAAATCTGACAAGAGTTCAGATTTAATTCTTGATGAAATCAAAAACAAAAATCGGCTTTTGAATTCCACTCACAATGAGGAAGGCGGATTGCAGACATGGAGTCACTCGTGGACAATTAACCTTCATCCGCTCGCGCCCTCCAGCGTCACACTTCCGCTCGCACGGACGGCAACTTGGCCGTCAATAATTTTTTGTAACTTCCAAAATTTCCCTTGGCTCCATTTGCATTTTTTTGAAGAAATAGGATAAGTGGACTAAAAACAACATTGAAAGGTGATTTTTGACTAAAAATATTTATTAAAAAAAAACGCAGAACGTTTTAATTAGGAATTTTTTTTTTGAAAATGCGATATTAGTTCTCCATAGACAACAGCTTCAGTTACAAACGTTGTAATGAAGTTCTTTTAAATACCCAACTCTAATCAGAACCGAAATACTAAGCTAAAAGTTGGTAGGAATATACAAATAGCTATACAATTGATGAAAACATAGGTGTTTGTATAAAAAACGGTAGGTATTGCAATCTTAGTGCCTACGGCAAAGATAGAGAAACTGGTATGAAATAAGGGGGAAAAGTCATAGCTCGATCTAGAATATTGTAATGTGAATGAAAAGTCGAAATACCAGTGAAAAATAACGAAACATTTACTTAATGTGCAAGTTAGGCAGCGCTGAAAAAAATATGCTTTTTCGCTCGCATCCCCGGCAGATTGGCCGTCACCAACTTTGGATCTGTACTAGAGCTTCCGGATGCGACTGAATTGATTGTTCTAGAGGCGCGGCTACTGGCGGGAAGTCTTACTAAAGATAACATGTCCCTCCCATCCCGCTGTAGATAATCTGTGAAGAATGATGCAAAATTATTCGCAAATCACGGCCATTCTGCCGTCCATGCGAGCGGATGAAGGTTAAAGACAAAAGATGAAAATGAAAAAGTGCAAAAATCCAAAATGAAAATGATCTAAATGAAAAAACTGAAATCATACCATATTCTACATTTGAATTAAGATAACATGGATGAAACTACATTTCTAGAGAAAAAGAAAAGGGGAAGACCAAGAAAGGACATTCAAAAAGTTAATGTCCCTTCGATAAAGAAAAGAGAAAGACCCAGGAAGTTTCCTGAGCAAGCAATATGAAGAATAAATAAATAGAAAATGATTACGAAATTATTGATAGTTCGGATTCTAACCCTGAATTTGAATTTAATAAAAATAAAAAGAAGAAAATTTCTAACAAGTTAAAAAAACAAAGAAATCAAGACATATATACTGAAGAAAATGCAGAAGATTCTAATTCTTTTAGTGAAGAGGAGGACGAAGATGAAGAAGAAAAAGAAGAAGAGGAACAAGAAAAGAACAGGATGTTTACGAAAACGTCCAATTAACTCAAGATATAGAAAATCCTTTAGACCAGACATGCCCAACCCGGGGAAATTCCCTGCGAGACCACATGTTTCGCTTCCACTACTTTTTCTCCCGGAGAGCGGGAGAGGTGGCAGGCGCGTGCGACAATCCCTACTCTGTGACGTACGCTGCACCGTAGGTTCGAAATATCTGTTGGGGTGCTTGGGGCGACTGACTTTTCAACACAAAACTTCAATAATAA
>CAKNWT010055741.1:0-10025 GCA_932066315.1 Andricus coriarius | reverse complement strand
TAACCACGTCTCAAGACCGTGAGATAGGTGGTTAAACCGGTTGGTATGCAGTCGAACAAAATATTGATTGTATAAAATAGCATTTGGCCAAAAAGTGGTATAGTTTGTGCTGCTCAGTTCAGACTGGGTAAAAGTGTTGACAAGACGGTCGTGCGTGAATATAAAGTAGTATCTGACGTCACTGATATTGCTAGAAATGTTTGGTTGGCGGCGTGACGTGCATAACCTATAATTTCTTTTTCGAATTACCTTGCTGGTAAAGAAGTGAAAAGTGGGAAATTTAAAAATGTAAATAAAATACGAAAATCGTGTTTAGTACATAACAGTTGAGGAATAAATTGTTTATTTATAAAATTGTATTGAATAGTGTTTTATTGTGTGATGGATTAATAAATTGGTGACAGTTGAGGATTCGGCAAGTGTGATTCGTGAAGGAGACATGTAAATATAATACTAGGAGGTTCAAGATCCTCCTGGCCTAACAAAGAAAAAAACGATTTTGGTCAAACTTACTATTTATTCTTCAATGCAGTCCCCTTTGAGCTCGACACACCTAGTCCAACGAATTTCCAACATAGCGATGCCTTTTGAATAGTAAGGTTGCTTCAGGCTTTCAAAATAGGCCTCAGTTTTTTATTCGGCTTCTTCATTCGTCGCAAATCTCTGCCCCTGGAGCCATCTCTTCAAGTTTGGAAACAGATAATTGTCGCTGGGGGCTAAATCTGGAAAATACGAGGGGTCAGGAAGCAATTGAACGCCTAACTCGTGTAATTTGGTCCAGTAATGCACAGTAATAATCACTGTTGATTGTTTTTCCTTTTTGTAAAAAGTCGATGAACAATATGCCCCTCGAATCCCAAAAAACTGACGCCAACACCTTTCCAGCTGACTGTTGAGTCTTGGGTCGCTTCGGTGCACTTACGCCGGGTCCTACCCACTCCTTGGCTGATTGTTTCGATTCTGGTGTATAGTGATGGATCCAAGTTTCATCACAAGTCACTATTCGATGCAAAAAATCAGACGGATTTCGTTTAATGATGTCCAAACAATGCTGGGAAGTGCGAACACGTTCACGTTTTTGATCGATTGTCAGCAAACGCGGCACCCACCTTGCGGTTAGCTTTCTCATACCCAAACAATCATGCAGAATTGAATGTACTGACCCAAATGATATCCTTACGGCCTCAGCTAGCTCACGCACTTTCACTTTTGGATCATACAATACCATATCGTGGATTTTTTGCATGGCTTCTGGAGTTGTCCCTGTTTTTGGTGCTCCCCCAGCGTGTTCATCTTTTGTGCACATTCGGCCTCTTTTGAACTCGGAAATCCAATATTTTACAGTTGAATACGATGGAGCATATTCACCATAATATTTATCGAGCTTTTCCTTTCTTTCCTTTCCACTTTTTCCACGCAAAAAATAATGTATGATCAATGCCCGAAATTCTTCTTTTTCCATTTTTAGAAAAATATCAAAACTTTATTATTTTAACCAACAAATATATTTACTACAGAAAAGTCGAGCGTCACTATTAAGTGCCAGATCCATCTGAAATGAGTAGTGTATTCGTGTGGACGTTGGTATTTTAAAACTGGTGGCGGCATCTATTGGAGCCCGGGAGCATCTTGAACCACCTAGTAGGACATAGATAAAGATATGTAAGTTTATTTAAATGTAATTGTTATTATTAATCATTTGTTAATGTGTAATGCTTGTGCTGGAAAAAAAGTTTTGAGCAGAATTATGTTTTCCACTTTTATATGAAATTATGAAAAAGTGACATTTTGTAATGCTCATCCTCATTTTTGAGGTTATATTATATGGTTTTTTCTATTAAAGAGTTAAATATTAAATAAAGAAATTGATTGATCTTGGAAGAATTGAATTTGCGGGGGGATAAAATTGACGTCTGCTATGTACGAGTAAATATTTTAATTACGGAACAACCATTTTCTCCGAGCAAATATAACCGCACCGCAGATACTTGTAATTCGCTTATACGAATTATTATTTCATTATAATTCGTAGAATATTTAATTATAATGTTTATATATAATCACGATTATAATTTAATTTCTTCTTCTTTTCTTTTCCTGATGCAGGTGAAAGCTAAAAATTCAAAACAGTGATTATTTTAATATATACACACGGGAAGAAATATAATGGTTGTTTTTACATTTAATGAAAATTATAATTAACTTCATAATAAGATTTTAACATTGCTAAAATTCTCTCTCCACTTCGGATTTTGTTTCTTTTTTCATGTTTAGGGATGATTTTATGAATCCCTACAATTTTTTGGAGTTCTTCAGCATTCACTTATTTTGGAGAATGTAACTTTTGACATGCATCATCTCATCATAATTATCCTTTCGAAGTTTAAAATAAAAATTCATGTCCATCCTGAAATTTTATTTGTTTCATTATAAATTTCATCAAATTCAATTTACATGTTACATTAATTTTGGTATATGATGCATATGTATAATTCAAGCTGCAAGAATAACATATAAAGCAATTTTTTATCGGAATTGACATGCAGCAGTCATTTAGCAAAATTATTGCCAATTTTATCACCCCGCCAATTCAATTCTTCTAAAATCAATCAATTCCTTTATTTAATATTTAACTCTTCAATAGAAAAAAACATATATTATAACCTCAAAAATGAGGATGAGCATTAAAAAATGTCACTTTTTCATAATTTCATATAAAAGTGGAAAACATAATTCTGCTCAAAACTTTTTTACCAGCACAAACATTGCACATTATCAAATTATGAATAATAACAATTACTTTTAAAGAAACTTACATATCTTTATCTATATCCTATTATATTTACACGTCTCCTTCACGAATCACACTTGCCGAATCCTCAACTGTCACAAATTTATTAATCCATCACACAATAAGACACTATTCAATACAACTTTATAAATAAACAATTTATTCCTTAACTGTTTTATACTAAACACGTTTTTTGTATTTTATTTACATGTTTAAATTTCCCACTTTTCACTTCTTTATCAGCAAGGTAATTCGAAAAAGATATTATAGGTTATGCACGTCACGCCGCCAACCGAACACTTCTAGCAATATCAGTGACGTCAGATACTACTTTTTATTCAGGCACGAACGTCTTGTCAACACTTTTACCCAGTCTGAACTGAGCAGCACAAACTATGCCACTTTTTGGCCAAATGCTATTTTGTACAATCGATATTTTTTTCGATTGCATACCAACCGCTTAAACCTTGGCACCTCCAAAAGCGCCGATTTGGGCTGATGCCGTAAGAGTGACAGAGGTGGTAATAAAGCACTCTTAGTGCCGCATTGTGCATGAGTTGGAAAACCAGATAGTATATGTCCTAGATACTCGGGGTGTGAATGACACGCTCCGCAGCTATCATCGGGAATGTATTGGCTCAAAATGTGGCGATGGTATGCTAGAGTGGAAATGACACCGTCTTGGCATGCCAAAATGAAACCCTCCGTGCCCCACTTCAATCGGGGTGATTCAAGGGCATGTACCAGACTGTCACGTGACCTATTCTTTTAAACGAACTTACTCATAAACTAATAAGTCGAATAAATTGTCCATACCAGACAGACATAAAGGCCAGAAAGACGAAAGTGTGCCTGGTACAGAAAATCCATTCGACTTATTAGTTTATGAGTAAGTTCGTTCAAAAGAATAGGTCACGTGACAGTCTGGTACATGCCCTTAAGGAAAGCAAACGTTAGCTCATACGACATTGACAGATTCTCCACATTTCTGTGGAAGATTGTTAAAAATAATTTCGAAAGGGCCTGGCAGACCTTAGTGAAGCGGTATGACAATACTCGATTGTTAGTGAACAGCTATCTCGCAAAGCTGTTCTTTCTTAAATCAATGAGCCGAGAAAGCTCAACAGAACTTCGTGCCTTGCTCAATGACACATGTCAGATCTTAGGTACCCACCCCATCCCAATCTTCGATTAGTTCATCTTTTATCAAGGAAAGTACTCGATTTCAAAGGGGTTAGAGAGGTGGGCAAGCGACCCATGCTTACAATGTTACTCTCAGAGAGTTATTGTGCTCTTTATGGTAAGGTAAGCATTCCAGTATTTTTTGTTCACACTTCCGAAGTAAGGATGTTAAGCAGAGGAAGGATTTGGTACGAAAACACACTCTATGTTTCAACTGCTTGGGAAAGCACATTCTGCGCAGTTGTGTTTCTGCAAAGCGGTGTCAAACCTGTAGCGGAATGCATCATAACATACTACACTTACCTTCCCAGGATAACAAATCACTACCTAGCTCCACTGAAACTACTTCCTAACCAACTCATCCTACCCACTCTTCCACCTGTAATTCTCTTAGCTTACCTTTTTCTAATTCTTTGACCAACTCTACAGATACTGCCAATGTTCACCACACTCAACCATCAATATGACTGGTGGGACCTGTCCTTCTGGCTATGGCTCTCGTCGACACTGACGGTTCGGATGAAAGTCGTCATTGAACTCGAGTACTTCTGGGCCAGGGGGCTCGAGCATACTTTATATCTGAGTCTCTTGTGCAGAGATTGAGGCTTCCGAAACAGCCAGCTATCATTTCGGTGCTTAGTGTGGGCAACTTGAGAACAAGGCCGACCAGAAGACTCGTTCAAATAAAGGTTTGCTCTAGAACTAATGTCCGAAAAACTTTTATGGTTGAAGCAATTATTTTATCTAGACTCACTTTATATACGCCACCAGATAGTATACATATCGATGACTGGGATCATCTGAGTAGCTTAGAATTGGCAGGGATTTTAGGGACTTCAACGGCTCAACAAACTTCGCTGGGTTGGATTCTTTCGGGACTTCTATCAAGGGAGTTCATTGCATCAGTGCAGTCACTCGTGGTATTGCAAAGTGCAGTAGATTATGAATCTAGGGGGTTCAAGATCGTCAGCTTATCTGGCTCTCATCCAGACGGAAAGACGTTTCTGAAGGGACCCCGAATTACATAAGAAATACTCCGGCGTTATCAATGAGTACGCAGAGATGGGAGACACGGAACTCGTCTTCAATCTCGAGGATCTTCAATCCAATGAGTGTTACTTCTTACCACATCATTGTGTGATAAAGGAAAACAGCTCGTGCACTAAATTGCGAGTTGTTTTTAACGCCTGTCAACGCACCGACAAAGGGGTGTCCTTGAATGAACTTCTACATTCAGGGCCCAAGCCACAGACTGAATTGGCGGATGTCATCCTGCAATGGAGGATGTATTCAGTCGTCCTCACCGCCGATATAGAGAAGATGTTTCGGCGGATATGGATCTATCCTGAGGATCAAACCTTCCAAAAAATTCTGTGGAAAGAAAGTCTCGACCAAGAAGTTCGAACATATTACTTGAAAACCGTCACTTTCGGTTTTACATCTTCGCCGTATCTAGCGATACGTGCTCTACTTTAGTTAGCGGAGGATGAGAATGATCATTACCCCCTCGCTACTGAGATTCTACGAAAAAAGATATACGTCGATTACGTACTCTCAAGGGCGGATGACGTCAGCCTTGTTGCTGCAAGCGGGAGTTTTCACACTAAAAAAGTAATCATCTTTTCTACTCAACCAGGATACATATTATCGTGCCCTTGGCATTTTATGGCAGACGTCTTCTGATTGCCTATGTTTTCAGATCGACTCATTATCGGAGATGAGTCGGATCACGAAACGAACGGTATGCTCAGAGATAGCCCGCATATTCGATCCATTGGGATGGCTACAGTCTATGGGCTCTTTAGGTAAGTTGGGATGAATGACTTCCAGCTGAGTACGTTGCTAATTGGACGAAGTTCAGAAATGAGCTCCATGATCTCTCTACTCTAGCCATTCCTCGTTTTCTAGGCCCTATATCTGGTAGCTACTGTGAACTTCATGGTTTCGGAAATGCCTGGGAGAAAGCAATAGGAGCCGTGGTGTAACTTCGCGTCACACCACCGTTGAATGTAACTCGTGTGACTCGTCACGGCTAAGACGGAATTGGCTCGATTAAAGGAGACCTCAATTCCTAGATTCGAATTCTGTGCCGCTGTCTTACTGGTGAGGTTGGTATTACATGTAAGATCGGTCTTGAGTATCTCTAGCTCAACAACAATAAATCTTTGGTCCGATTCGGAAAACACTTTGGACTGGATTCGAGGACATCCTCTTCGATAGAATACACATCTCCAATAGGGTTTCAGAAATTCAACATATTCTGCCAGAGGCGTTTTGGCATCACGTACCTGGAGTAGAAAATCCTGTGGATTGCGCATCAAGAGACATATTACCCGTTAGATTGGAACATCATTTTCTGTGGTGGCAAGGACCTGTTTGGTTCGCCAAACCTGAATATTTTTGGCCATGGTATACTGAAACTATCGACCCTTCTGTTGATAGAGAGGAATGAGTCACCACACATTCCGTTCTAGTCGATCAGGAAACACCTTAGCGGCTGCTTACTCAATACTTTTTGCTTACGAAACTGTTACGAATCAGTGCTCTCTGTTTGCAGTTCGTTGATCGGCTTCGTAGAAAACAGTTCGAACGGCCGCCTTGTCATCCGACGACGGCATATCTTAAAATGGCACAAAAAGGACTGATCGGACACGTTCAGCGTTAAGCTTTCTCTCAAGATATCATCAAGCTACAACGAAAATCGCCGGTCTCGAAATCGAGTCTGTTATTAAAACCGTTACCGTTTTTGCACTCTGATGATTTATTGAGACTGGGAGGTGAACTGACTCATGCCGTATTGGACTATGAGGAAAGATGTCCTTACATCTTACATAAGTATTCGCTGTTGACGACTTTGATCGTCAGAAATGGACATCAGTTCGTGCTATACGGAGGTCCTCAACTAACCTTGTCCTACTTGAGAAGGAAGTATTGGATCCTCTCTGGTCGCATGGCTGTGAAGCAAGTGTTGGCTCGATGTGCGGTATGTGCTCGACATCGGACAAACCCGTGTAATCAGGTCATGTGCCCGTTACCGACCTTCAGAGTCATTCCACCAGTTCGACCATTTGCAGCGGCTGGATTAGATTACGCGGGCCCAATCTGGATGCTCACGACCAAAGGAAGAGGTTACAAGGCGTACAAAGGGTATATTGCTATCTTTGTGCACTGTGTCATTCGAGCCCTACATTTGTAGGCCGTATCCGACTACACTGCTGATGGTTTCATCGCCGCCTATAAAAGGTTTTCAGCTCGACGAGGCGTCAGCCACACTCTTTACAGAGATAATGGAACCACCTTCGTAGGAGCTCTTCAGCAGCTGCCCGAACTATTTTCACAGGCATTAGCTGTGTCTGATAAGTTCGATCGTTACCTTGCTGACAACCATACAACCTGGAAATTTATTCCACCTGCCGCTCAACACTTTGGAGGATTATGGGAAGCAGCGGTACGATCGGTGAAACACCATCTCCGCTGTGTGATCAGAGATACTACTCTAACTTTTAAGGAGATGTCAACTTTTCTTGCTCAAGTCGAGGCGTGTCTTAATTCAAGGCCAATCCAGTCTTTAAAGGACGACCCCAATGATTTAGTCGCTCTGACTCCTGCACTTTTTCTCCTCGACCCTTCGATCTTCACAATATCCGAGCCTAAATTAGTGAACGAAAGGCTGAAACCTAGAAAGCGTTGGCAACTCTTAACTCAGATGTACCAAATTTTTCGGAAAAGATGGTCGTTGAAGTACTTACATGAACTACAAGCTCGCCCTAAGTCTCAGAAGCCAACCTTTCTCGTCAAAAACGGAGATCTAGTATTGATTCTGCAAGAGAAAATTCCTCCCACTAAGTGGCCTCTGGCTCGGGTGATTCAGTTACATCCGGGCTCAGATGGTCATGTTTGTTCTGTAACTGTGAAGACGATAACTGGTCTCTTACAAAGACCAGTTGTGTAAATTGTTTCGCTACCAGTTTCTGTTTTAGATTCTACTGATGCTGCGCCATTGGAACCTCAGCAGGGTGAGCGCATCTCCAAACCCGTCTCAGAGTGGGTCATCATCGTTCCAGATCCAGAATGGACAATTCCTTTTTTTCATATGATTCGTGAACACATCACGCAGGTGGGCGGAAATGCTGGACATATTTTAGTTCACAAAGTTCTTATTCTATGTTTTCTGTCGTGGTCGCGCGTGATCTTGGCGTGTGCACTGCTCTGGTGTTTGTGTACACTCACCCCTTTGGGGGACCGAGTACCTGGAGTGGTGGGCGGACAGTTAGTACTGCCCAATGCACGGTCCGAGTCAGTTCTATGTACGAACATTTCCAGAATGGACAATTCCTCGTTACTGAATGTGTGTCTTTTAATTCATTACTAACAATACTAACTATGTCACTTCTTACTGGTGTAGTATTATACTAACTTTTTCTAGGTATCTGTATTCACGTTGAAAATGGGTACAATAAACTTTTACTCCTTTGTATGTTAAACGTAGCATTACGAGGGTTGCCTTTTGTATTTTGAGCTTAATAATGAAAAGACAATAATTGATCATCGAAAATGGCTTTATTGTTTTTCAAAGTATTCTCCCTGAAACTCAACACACTTTTGCATGCGCTTGAACCAATTTTCGAAACATTTTTTCCACTCCGATTGAGACACCTCCGAAACATGCATTTTGAACGCATCAACCGCTTCTTCAGGCGTCGAAAAACGTTGACCTCGTAATTCATTTTTTATGTATGGGAATAAAAAAAAAGTCATTAGGTGCTAAGTCAGGGCTGTAGGCTGGATGACCCATCACTTCGACGTTTTCAGCCCTCAAAAAGTCCCTTGTTGCAGCGGATGTGTGAGAGCTCGCATTGTCGTGGTGGAGGATGATTCGTCTTCGGCGGCTGATTTCCCTCATTATTTCAAAGAGCTCCGGTAAACAAATGGTTGTATACCATTCCGAATTGACCATCCGACGTTGGTCCAACGGCACAGTTCCTACGTGGCCGGCTTTTCCAGAAAAACAGGCAACCATTTGCTTCGAAATGCTTCGTGCGCGAACAACTTTTGTCGGATTTGGCTCATCTTGGAAGATCCACACAGTCGCCTGCTGTTTAGTTTCAGGCTCATAAGCATAAATCCATGTTTCGTCACCTGTTACGATGTCATAGAAATGCTTTGAATCACCGCGATCGAATTTTTTCAGCATTTGTTTTGACCAATCCACACGAGCCTTTTTTTGAGCGATTGTCAAGTTATGTGGGATCCAACGGCAACAAATTTTTTGGACAGCCAAATGTTGATGTAAAATTGCTTGCATGCTGGTCCCACTAATGCCTAAGGATGCCTGAATCTCACGATAAGTCACATTATTAGTTCACGCACAGCGTCAATTTTTTCTGGGACAACGACTGATTTTGGACGACCTTCACGACTTTCGTCACTGAGCGAACTGCGGCCACGATTAAATTCGTTGTACTAGCGTATCACAGTGGCCAAGGATGGAGCTTCATCGCCAAAAGTCGAAGTGAGTTGATCGATGCACTCTTGTCTTGATAATCCACGTCGAAAATCGTCAAAATCATCGCACGAAAATGATCACGATTCAATTCCATTTTTTTGCTGAGACAATATTTTCAAGTCACTGAAAACAATACAGGTTATGCTCAAGTGACAAAACGTTCTGAAGAAGGTTATGGTTAAAAAGGTCAAACTTTCAATTGGCATCGTCAGGTGGCACCTGTAAACACTAGTATTGCCAAGGCTCAAAATATAAAAGGCAACCCTCGTATGTTTCACCCTTCCCGCCTAACTTCAACGTCGGATCAATTTTCTAGTTTGAATCACAAACAGGACCCATTTTACATTAGGTGAGGTACATCGCAATAAACATATAAATCAATAAAGCGATCAACAACGGAATATTCGAGGACAGCTGAAAGGCTGGCAAACATCTATTCTTTCAAACAGAGACCAATCAGCTGATACCGAATGACATCGTTACCTAAATTCACCACAACGCGGTGCAGCGATCGGATAGGCGCGCGAAAACTTAAAACTCGGTGAT
>CAKNWT010055733.1:0-10272 GCA_932066315.1 Andricus coriarius | reverse complement strand
ATGTAATATTTTTAACAAATAAACCCTTTAAAAAATCCATTTATCCAAAATTATAGTATAACGTTAATGATTTTCACGGTATTTTATAAGATTACCGAGGGTTTGAGTAATAATTAAGGATTTCAAAGGCTCTTGATAAGGTAATTTAATGAATTTGCCACTTCAAGTAATATGATCAGATTTCATGAAACTCTAAGAGATTTTAGAATATTTTATTGAAATGTCAAAGAATACATTCATTTCGTCACTCTAGTTTTCATCACTTAATATGATTCGGCTGTAACTTGGCAGATTCTTTCCTTTAACCCTAGAACAATACACTGGGGTACAGATGTAACACACGAAAAATGCAATCTCTGCCCCTGAGCTAGCAGAAGCTTCTTTCGAGTCGGAACTCTATCCACAATTATTATTTTCCTGATAGTCCAAGATCTCCTCTTCAAAACGCCGGTTGAAACTTTGAAATCGGTTGATTAGGAAAAAATGCAGAATTTTGTTTAAAAATACTTATTTTGCATGTTTTCGAGACTATTTGCCCTTCAAACTATTTTCTTCACCAATGCATGTTTAGTAAATTTTTGATATTATCATATACCATTCTCTTTGTTATTAAGGAACGAAGATATTCATGTATAATTAAACCGTATTTTCGTATATGGAAAGTGGTTTACGTGAAAGAGAATGTTAGTGAACGCTTGTACCCCATTGTGGAGTTAGGAGGAAAAAAAATTGATAGGTGGATTTTAGGGTTAACAGTAAAAAATAACCCTCGATTTAAGAAAATTTGAAAGATTTTAGGATATTTTAAAAGATTCCAAAGAACTTTCAAGAGCTTTAATAAAGTTCACGGGATTTCAAAGGATTTGAAATAATTTAGGGTACTTTAAAGAATTTCGAGAAATTCGGAAGGGATTTAAGAAGATTTCAAGAATATAAATAGATGTCAAGAGATTTTGAGGGATTTTAGGATATATTAGACTATTTCAAAGAACTTTCAAGAGCTTTCAAAATTTGTAAAGGTTTTTAAATGATTTCAAGGAAATTCCAAGAACTTAAATAATTTTAATGGATTGAAAATTGTACACTTGTGTTAAGAATTTCTTAGAATTTTGGAAGATTTGGAAGGATTTTGTAGGTACGTATAAGGTTTCAGGATATTTTTGAAAAATCTGAGGGATTTTCATAGGATTTCAAAGGATTATATAAGATTTCCAAGAACTTAAGAAGTCATAAGGGATTTTAAAAGCTTTTAATAAGGTATTTAAATGAACATCCCAGGATCTCAAAGGATTTCATAGGACTTCAAATATTTCAAGCGATTTCGAGGAATTTGAAGGAATATCATGAGATTTCATAAGACTTCAACGGGTTTTATAATATTTTAATACAATTTCGACGAAATTCACAAGAATTGAGGAATAGCAGAGCATTGAAAATGTTCGGAGATATTTATAAAATGTTAAGGAATTTCCAATGATTTCGAAGGATTTCAGGGTATTTTAGAAGATTAAAAGGAACTTCCAAGAACTTTAATAAATTCCAAAGGATTTCAAAAGAAGTTTTACTTACCTTACGAATTTCTTATAATTACGGGAGATTTAAAAGATTTCATGACATGCCAAAGACTTTATTCACAAGAACTGAGGGATTTCAAAGCAACCAATCAATATATTTTGCGAAACATCTCTTCTAGAAGAAAAGAAATATTACAGAAAAATCGAGATAAAACGTAATAAAGTAAGGACTTCTTCTGATATGTTAACTATGTGCAACATATATGTATATTGCACATATATGTATAAGGCAATGGAATTCACGATTTTACGAAAATATCAGGCTCTTTTTAAGCTGTTGCTAAAGTGCCTTATTTTTTGATAATATTTAACATGAAAGGTTGTTCATATAATAGCACGAAAGGTTGAACTTGGTCAATGTTCATGTTTTTTTTATCGAAAGGAAATTTTATCAGGAATGAGATGGTTACTGTTAAATATCTGTCCCTCTGCGCTTCTTTCGAGAATGGCACAAATCGCAAAAGATCGTGGGGTTAGCGCAACCCCAATTGTACGATGAGGGTTAAACGAAAAATATCAATTTTGTAAAAAGATATTGCAAAAACTGTCCAATTTAGATGTTTTAAAAACATTAAAATAACTGGAAATAATTAACATTTTGTAAAGTTCTTGCGCTCATTTTAGAGATAAATTTCCACAGAGTCTTACTAAAATTGTGAAGATTTTTTTAGAATTGTGTTCCCAAATTCTGTCTTAGAGTCATTTTAGTGCAAAAATGTCGAAAAATTTCAAAAATGTATTATATACATAAATACATACAAAAATTTCTTCAAATCATTAAGTATCATACTTTTATAATTTTAAGCGATATTTACAAAAATATTATTATTTTCAATTTTTTCAATCATTTGGCGAGTACAATAATTATTTGCAATTTTGCGACTTTTTTGCACCAAGTTGGACCCTAGAGTAGAATGTAGGAAAAAAAGACTATAAATATGTTCGAGTTTTTAAAAATACTATAAAATAAGCCTTTATAATAAGCCCCTGAACTATGAAATATGTTGATTCTTTCTAGAGTTTACTAATTTTTTGAAAACATTGAACTTGAACGTCATGTTGAATATTTTTTTTATTAAGTCAACATTTTCCGTTTAAGGTGGGCTTGTTTTCGACGTAAAATTTTATGAACTATGGTGCTATTATGAGGAAAAAATGTCATGTTAATATTTTTAAAAATCAGGCACTTTAGCACCAGGTCAAAAAGTAGGTGTTAGATAATTTCCGCCGGTACTGTAAATAAAATTATTAATCAAGGCAAATTGTAAAAGACTTTATAACGTATTTTAATCAATTCCTATAGATCTGAGTTTGTAAAAAAAAGCAGAAAAGTACTGGAATAATTATTAAACCTTAAAAAAGAAATGGCAGTAAAAATTTTCGTACTCCTTTTAAAAATTCCAGGACTTCCATGTTTTTCAGACTGTGCATGTATTAAAATTATCTCAAGTTCAAAAATGAGCATTGTTAAAAATGGTTAATAAAATCGACGAAAATATTCCTATTGTTAGTTGTAGCTTATTTAGAAAGGAAAGTGAATATGTATTACCTTTTAAAAAATTTAAAGTTAAAAATGTTTATTTAACAATTTTACATCAAAGTTGTATACTTTTGCTTTCCGTTCAAGTAAAAGTGGCAATTGTTTACATTATAATCAGAGAAATTATTAGATTTGTTTGAAATGTGACCCCCTCCGTTTTTGTCAAATGTCCACGTTTTGCGATCTTCTGAACCCAAAAAAACAGGTTTTCGCGAATGTGTCTGTCTGCATGTTTGCATGTATAAATGTATGTATGTATATGTGTATGCATCCCTCCCTAGGGATCGCGGGACTTTGCAGCTGGTGGGAGGACTTACGGTTCTCATTAGACTATAGATCTGGAATAGGTGAACCTGAGGGGCTACACCGCGAGGTGTGACTACTCTGGGGAACTGACGGACGCGATTTCTCATGCTCCCGCATACGATGTGATCGCCGTGTCAAGAGCTGAATGGCACCAGGGTGAAGAAATCCTTGAACACCCCGGCCTGCCCGCCTCAGTAGAGGCGGACAGGCGGGGGTCCAAAAGGGGTTGTCTAGACAGAGACTTTGAGACACCAGGTCGAATCCCATAGTATGTAGACCTATCCCCCGCAAGCGGGGCTCTGCGGGGGGTGTTTTCTTATTTCCCTAGCTTCTCGTGGGACTCAAATGAATCCTCAAAACACAAAACAAATCAAAACTAATGAGGGGCCCGTTGCGGGTCCCTCCTCCAATCCACCGCTAAAAGTGGGAGGCACCTTAGGGGGCAGCCCACCAGAGGCGGTGCGAACTAAAGATAACGGTGGAGACAATCTTGTCGAAGCCGTTGAAGAGCAGCTAACGGAACTCTCCGTGAGGAGAATGCGACGTAGTGGGGGTCAAAGAAGGAGAGACCGCAATGCGCGTCTCGCAAACAGCAGACAAGGCACCACACAAGGGGCAGTGGCTGCGCAATTTTCACCTGGAGCAACCCCTCAGGCTAATTCTATTGGCAAGAGGAAGAAGGGCTCCGGAGAAACTCCCCCAGACAGGGAGTTAAAACGCCAGAAGGCTCTGGAAACTCAGGGCCTTACTTTCGCGCAGATGGCCAACAACCACTTGGTGAGGGTTGTCATTGCATCGTCTTATCCTGAGAACTGTCTAACTCTCGAGGAGTTGGACAGAATGAGGGTTGAAATCTCCAAAGGGATTGACGCATTACCCCGCGAGGGGCGCGCCCCCCGATTCAACGACATCTTCATCAGGTCGGGGGCCATCGTAGTCTAGGCCGCGGACATCTGGTCGCGAGACTGGATAGTTGAAAAAACCCCAACGTTTAGGCTGAAAGAGGGCCTAAACTTGGAAGTCAAATGGACGGAGTGTCTGCAGAGGTACCGTAGAGCGACCGTACTGATTCCCGGCACCCCCCAGAGTGCGGCGGTCGTTCTGCGGCGCCTGAGTTTTCAGAACCTGTCTCTGAGAACTGATTCATAGAAGGTTTATTCCAACAAGCAGGGTTCCAGGCCAAAGGGGAGAGGCTGGATTCTGGTCGTCGGTCTTGCTGAATCCTCAATCAGACCCCTTGCGGCTCTTGATTACCGCCCCTAGCTAGGGGCGAATAGGGTTACCTTCCGAGTGACCCAACTGGACTCCGCAGGGGGACCAGAAGCACCCGAAGGTGCCCCGAATTAGCCTGTCAATGGCTGAGACGGGAGTCTCCATGATGCAGATTAATTTGCACCACAGCAAAGGTGCCTCGGCGGTTCTAGCCAGACGCATGTCTGTGGTGCAGACAGGGCTCGCCCTAATCCAAGAACCCTGGTTATGCAGGGAAAGGATTTGTGGCTTGTCAGGGTGTGGCTCCATATATAAGGGGCCGCTCGCAAAAACGCCAAGGGCATGCATAGCCGTCAAGGGTATGGATGCGATCTTAGTGCCTAAATTCTGCTCTAGAGATCTCACCGTTATTAAGGCGAGACTCAGGGGCAGTAGCGGAGAAAGGCTAGAGGTGTATATCGCCTCGGCCTATTTCCCTGGCGATGACGGGAGACCACCGCCTCCCAGAGAGGTGGAGGCTCTAATTCGCCACTGTCAGGAGAATAAAATCCCTCTGATGTTGGGCTGTGATGCAAACTCTCACCATACGGTGTGGGGAAGCACAAACATCAACGACAGAGGGAGAGAATTAATTGAATATATAGCAGGCACAGAGCTGCAGATTCTGAATCGGGGTGATACCCCCACATTCCAGAATAAAAACAGTAGTGAGGTTCTCGATTTGACTCTATCTTCGGGTGCACTGAGGAGCAGGGTAGTGGAATTCAAGCGTCGCCGATGCAGAGTCTCTCTCGGACCACAAATATATCGTTTTTCGATTAACCCTAGGAAAACCGGTGGTTTCCAAGATCAGAAACCCCAGAAATACACTTTGGGACTCGTACAAAGAGGAACTCAAAGGGAGGCTTGCGGAATTTTCCACAAGCTATGGTACCATTGATGAGTTAGAGCACGCTGCGGATTTTCTGCGAAGGGCTCTGACTACATCATATGAGAACAATTGCCCTACGAGCACAATTAAGTCTAGGAAGGGAGCAGAATGGTGGAATACCCACCTAGAGAGGCTCCGTAAAAAGACAAGAATGTTGTGCAGTAGGGCAAATAGAATTAAATTGCCTTCGGACTAGGACATCTACAAGACGGCCCAGTCTGAATACAATAAAAATATAAGAAATTATAAGCGGGAAGATTGGAGGGGCTTCTGCGAGGAATCGAAAAACATTCCGGAAACAGCGAAGCTGCACAAGATCCTGGCAAAAAATCAGGAAGGCTGGGGCCAAGAGGTGGTGAGGGCCGACTGGAATTTTGTCTCTGAGGTCGCTGATTACAAGAAGGTGGAATGGGCCGTAGGGACGTTCTGCCCTTTTAAATCACCAGGGGCGGCTGGCATTTATCCAGCGCTTTTACAAAAAGGCATGGACTTTGTCGTCCCTCCTCTGACGAAATCATTTAGGGCAAGTATAGCTTTTAAACACGTGCCAATGGCATGGAAGGATAGCAGAGTGGCCTTCATACCCAAACCGGGGAGGGAGGGATACACTGCTCCAAAGGATTTGCGACCAATCAGCCTAAAGTCTTTTATCCTGAAGACGTTGGAGACGCTGCTCGAGAGATACATTGGGGATGAGGTGCTTTTGGCCTTCCCGTTGCATAGAGGGCAGCATGCTTTTCAGGCAGGCTGCTCGGTAGAAACTGCACTTCATGCTGTTGTGGCAAAATCGGAGCAGCAGTTGGAACAAAAGGGGTATGCTGTGGGCGTTTTCTTGGATATAGAGGGTGCTTTCAGCAATACTCCCTCAGAAGTCATCTGTAGAGAGGCTCTGAGATGTGGCGTGCCGGACCAGCTTGTGCGCTGAATTGGAAGCATGCTACGTCATAGAAGACTCGAAACCAGATGGG
Organism: Andricus coriarius; assembly: GCA_932066315.1. NCBI lineage: Eukaryota > Metazoa > Arthropoda > Insecta > Hymenoptera > Cynipidae > Andricus > Andricus coriarius. The sequence goes on along the minus strand of CAKNWT010055733.1, from coordinate 3,741 downwards.
GTGAGAGCCTAGTAAGGGGAATAGCTAAGCGGGGATGCCCACAGGAGGGTGTCCTGTCGCCCCTCATGTGGAGCATTGTTGTGGACGGCCTCATTCGAAGGCTAAATAAAAAGGGGTATTATACTCAGGGATATGCGGATGACTTTGTAATCGGAGTCAGGGGGGCTCATCTGGAGCCGCGCATGGGTCTTATGAGGTCGGCGCTGCGCATTGTAGAGCTCTGGTGCGATAGCTCAGGGCTCTCAGTAAATCCTGAAAAGACCAACCTGGTCATTTTCACGAAAAACTATAAAATTCCAAAGGTGGACGCTCCAATATTTTGCGGTGGGAGGCTGACGTTTTCAGATTCGGTTAGATATTTGGGAGTAATCCTAGATAGCAAGCTGAACTGGGCAAAGCATCTGGAGACGAAATGCAGGAATTTTATCATGACTTTTTGGATGTGCAGGAGAGACTTTGGGTTGACGTGGGGACTAGGGCCAAAAATGCTTGCATGGCTTTACTCTGCTGTCCTAAAACCCAGGCTCCTACATGTGGCCGTGGTCTGGTGGCCACGGGCGGAACTTAAAACAATGCAGGACAGGCTGCGAAGATTACAAACGCTAGCATTTAGGGGTTTGACTGGAGCAATGAGGACTACGCCCACAGCGGCGATAGGATTCATGCTCTGTGAAGAGCCCCTACATGTCGCGATAATTGCTAGAGCGGCACACGCGATGATTCATCTGGCAAGAGCAAATAGGTGGACTCGGGGGACTAGGCACACTAGGCTCCCGAGTGATATCAGTGCATTGCCGATTCTACAGATGAGGCAAGATAAAATAACAAAACGCTTTAACTTTGCTAAAGCTTTCCGAGTCTGCATCCCAAGCAGAGATCTGTGGAAAGCAAATGGAAACCCGCTCCTCCAAGGGGAAATCTGGTATACAGATGGCTCCAGGGGTGAGGAAGGGTCAGGAGCAGGAATTTGAGACAGCAAGAGAAGGAAAGGAATAGGGATACCACTTGGTCGACACGCTACTGTCTTTCAGGCGGAGGTCCTGGCCGTCCTTCGCTGTGCTGGAACACTAATAGAAGGAAACGCTGCTGGTAGACAGATTACGATCTGTTCCGACAGCCAAGCGACACTAACTGCAATAGGGAAACCAGACATAACATCAGAACTGGTTTGGGAATGCAAAAAGGCATTAAACCAACTTGCGGAAAGAAACAATGTGGCTCTCATATGAGTCACTGCTCACACAGGGATCAAGGGCAACGAAAAGGCGGACCAGTTGGCAAAACGTGGCGCAGCGAAATACTGGGAACAGATCCAGGGTTGCCGTCAGGCGAAATCTATCCTGGTTCATGCCCATAGGATGGACAGAGCCAGGGAAATCCTGAGTCTACCCAAGAAAAACATAAGGACAGTGGTACAGATCCTAACTGGACACAACCACTTAAACTACCATATGCACAAAATGGGGTATAACCCTACGACAGAGGGCAGAAGATGCGACAGGGATGATAAAACATCCCTGCATGTACTAGGTCAGTGCCCGGCATTAGCTGGGCTCAGGCAACAGACCCTCGGGGCGCATTTTATGGGACCAGAGGAAATTACAACGCTACCAGTAGTCGACATACTAGGCTTCGTCAAGAGTTCTGGCGACGACTGCTGAGAGCGAATAAGTAAGGGTGTGGCACAATAGGCTTTATAGCTTGAGCGCCAGAGGAGTAGACTTTATTTTTTTATCACGATAACTTTCGAAAGGATTGACAGACATTTTGGATGAAAATTCAAAAAGTGAGCACTTTTTCAAACATTTTGAGACCACTTTTTTCAAATTTAAAAATTCTATTTAGCAACCGTAGCTGCTAATAAGGCAGCGGCACAAGGACTAAGTAAATTAAAGATCCACACTGATTCGAAGTTCCTAATTGACAGTTGTACTAATCGAATTCCCACTTGGGAGACAAATGGTTGGAAAACTGCCGACGAAATCCGATAGTCAATCGCAGAGAACTAGAAGAAGCACGAAAGCCGTTAGACTTCTAGACATAACGCGGAACCATGTCCCAAGTCATCAGGGTATCAAGGGACCTAAGCTCGTTCCTCGTCCACGGAACAGGTACAACCAAAGATTACCGCTGTAACAGAAGGGGAGGAAGACAAGGACTTATTACTGCAGCCAAAGAGCTTAGATCCCTGCGCCGGAATCGAGGATTCACTTTCAGATCGCGTCAATAAATTCCTGACGTCATTCCAGGATTATCGCAACAAACAAACTTAACCAAAGGTGAAAAAGTATTTTGAGGTTCAAAGACATGCTGGAAATGATGAAGTCTCCCATTATAGGACAGCAACCTTCACGATAATCAATTTTCCAGACTCCTTTAACCATGACTTTTCCCAATGCCCGGTCTACTCCAACTACACTGGATAAGGTTCGGGGCCCTACGTGTAAGGGTCCTGATTCTACAAGGAAGCTTATGGCGGAAGATCCTGACAAGGCCCCAGTAACCTTGTCCGCTTTACATAACCTCACCATTGGTTCTGGAATCAGGAAGCCTATGGAGGTGGGCATACCATACGTTGATCCACCCAGCTCATTTCAAGACATCAGCACAGAGGATGAAATCGCAGTAACCACTAACAAGATTAACGATCCTCCAAAATCTGTGGCATCACCAATTCAGCACGAATTGACGGAACCACTGGTCCGACGAAACATGTACAAACTACTATTCGCAAAGGATCGGGTCGACCCCCAGCATTTCAAGCAATACCGCCCACAAAAGGGACAGAAATTACTTGCCCGATCTGGCAAATACAAGGCGTATTTTAATTGTGGTTAAATGAAACCATTGCGATGATATAAATTGGAACAATGTTACAGTCGGGTTACAGAATTTCAAGCAGGCATTAGAACGAGTCATTTAATGAACATTTAATTCCACAATACGGAACACTACGTCCGGCTATCGTCCCTAAACTAGCGGGTCACTTGAATGAAGTCATATAGTTTTAACGGATTACATTAAGCATTACGCCGAAAATTATGAAGACTGAGATAGAAGATAGTTTTCGTACAACACGTTTATCCATTAGTCCACGAATTTTACAACTTTCGAGTTACTTTATTGAATTGTTGCCCGCATGTCTAGCTCCCTTCCATTTTAAGAAAAACTTGAGACATATGGATCCTATCTCCGTGATTTAGTTATCCGGTTAAACGAAATCCATAAGATATTGGCAAAGAACATGATACAGTCCAAAGAACATTCGAAACTACAATACGACGAAAAAGCTCGCCCTTTAAATGCTAAAATAGGCGAAAAGGTACTCGTAGTTAAAGATGTTCATCGAAATAAAAGTTAATAAGGGGGCCACAGGACCTTTTACTATAATGGGATTCACGGAAGACCACAATGTCATCCTGGAAACCCACAATGGTACAAAATTCACCAAACATGCAGATTAGCTCTTGGTCACGTACTGCTAATAATTGTCAATACTAAACATAAAGATAAGCTCTTGGTCTGACACGTAACCAAATCGCAGCATACACTCACCCATTAGCAGGCACGAATTCGCAGCTTGCCCAAGGACTGTAGGCCCGCATTAATTACTCAACGCACTCGGTTACTCATTGAATATAAATTAAACACTAAATTAGCAGCAACCGACTGAATTCAGGATAATATTAATCGAGAACTGGATGAACTACCCTATCATATACTAAGGTCTTATCAGATAGC
>CAKNWT010055728.1:0-12120 GCA_932066315.1 Andricus coriarius | reverse complement strand
GAGTTTAAATTATTTTTCTAAATAGTTATAAGATAATGAGTGGCTTGTCCCTGGATGTGAATCCAGTTGGACAGGTAGTTATGCGTTTGCATTATTTATTGAGCGTAATGCACGACACTGAGTATGGTGGTATGACTTATACGCGTTCGGCTACATAATCGACAATTAGCAGCTGATAAAATACGTGATCGCATTTATGATCGACCTGGTAGCTTCCCAGAACGAAACGCGTTTTATATCCTCACACTGAGGCACTGAGATTACCAAAAAATAAATGGTTGTTGATCGGTGAGGTGGTGGGGTAGGGGTGTTTCTCTTTTAAATATCAGGACCGTTCAAAATATACGTAACGCTTTTTCTTGCCCCCCCTCCCCCCCACGCCCTGGAGAAAACGATTATAGAATAATTAGCATTGGAATAAAAAATATAAATATACTGAAGGAAGTAATGTAAAAAGTAGAAAAACTGGCTTAAAAGTTGTTATCTTTTACAACTTTAATACCAATAAAAATCTATGGAGACTCAAAAGCGCTCATGAGGAGACTCATAAGGGTTCCTTTGGAGAAAATAGAATATAACGCCATGAAGGCGCATTCACAAACGTTTTATCAATTACTATAGCTTAAAATCTTTAAAATCTTTTAAAATCCCGTAAATACTTTGAAATAAGTGGAAATCCTATAAAATCCCTTAAATCTGGTGAAATTGGTTGAAATCTTTTTAAATCATTGCAAACGCTAAAAAATTCTTTGACATTCCTTGAAATTTTTGAAATCTCTGGAAATTCTTTGCAATCTTTTAAAATAACGTATAATCATTAAAATCCTTTGAAATTTCGTAAGTTTTTCACTATATCCCTTGAAATTGTGAAAATCCATAACAGTAAGTTACGAACCCTTTGAACAGTTTTGAAATTCTGGAAAAAAATGTTGAACTCAAAAAACGTCCAAAGCCTCCATGCAATCTCAGACCTGGAATTCAAAACAACAGTAAAAACGTAATTTTATGTATAATACTTTAATTATTTTTATTTAAAGCACAGAATATGAGTCGAAGTGTGCCACGCGTGAGCGGTTCAGTGAGCAAGAAGATAATTTTCTGTCTTTCGCAGCCTAGATTTTCAACCGGCCGAGTTTTCCGCCGCGTGCCGATTCGCGGAAAATGTTTCATAATTATAATTGCTCGTTCGGCCGAGCATAACGAGGTGCCGAAGTAGAAACCCTAGGGAAAAGCGACGCGTGTGGTAGGCCTAATGGGACGTTCACACCAGCCTCCCGTCGAGAGAGGAAAGCACTTTATAATAATCCCATTCCATTAGGATTTTATATGCTTCCAATGATAAATTATAATTTACAAAACCCCTTTTCATAATTTATCTCTTCGATAAAACAAAACAATGCTTAACATTGTCTCAATATTGTCTCGCCAAAAAAGTAATGTTTGTTCGAGGCGCTCGTAAATCCTGCATCACTTTTAAGACCCCGGGACTGGGAGACGTAGAAAGTCAACCGGTGGACAAAAAATAAAAGACGTTAACGACTTAATTACACTCGCCAAAGAGCGCGTTTTTAGCGCAATTCGAGAAGGACCTCGAGGCACTATTGTAAACAAGTATCTGCATTATGCCCCATTTCAGCACTGAACAACTACTCTATTCAAAATGAGTCAATTAAGATCCAAGAATAAAATATTTGCAAGAATTTTCTATTAAGAAATAATAAAAATTGAAATTTAATACTAGAAATTGAACAAAATAACTTCAACATCACAATCTATGGTAAAAAATCAAACGAAAAGTCTTTTGGATCCTTTATCTGCGATTAGTGGTTGTCCAGCTAGAGAGGTTTGAAGTCTGACGAATGAGGTGCGACTCACTTAGCGCAGTAACCAATCAAGGATGAGGTGCGTGCGCAGGACTTATTGGCTATCGCGCAAGGCAAGTCGCTCCTCATTCGACAATCTTCAAACCTCTCTAACTAGAAAGAAACTAATCCTAGAAAAATGATCTAAAAGACTTTTCTTCTTATTTCTTACTCTAGAAGATGATCTCTTATTTTTGTTTTTAATGATAAATTTCAAATTTAATTTGCATTATTTTTTAATAGACGATTCTAAACCAAAAATAATTTATTTTGTTGAAATCGATCTAAGAAAGGGTTATGCACTCTGAAAGGAAGAAAAAATCCCGATAAAAATTATGCAAGCGAATACATTCAGATGCAAATCGACTCAGCGCAATAACCAATCAAGGACGAGCTGCGCGCGCAGATCGCGCCAGGCAAATCGCTAATCATTCGACAATCTTCAAACCTCTCTAACTAGAAAACAACTAACCCTAGAAAAATTAGCTAAAAGACTTTTCTTCTTATGCCTTACCCTAGAATATGATCTCTTATTTTTGTTTTCAATGATAAATTTCAAATTTAATTTGCATAATTTTTTAATAAACTATTCTAAACCAAAAATATTATATCTTGTTGAAATCGATCTGAGAAAGGATTGTGCACTCCGAAGAAAAGAAAGAATCCCGATAAAATGATGCAAACGTACACAATCAGATGCAAATCGATCGACAAAATAGCATCTGGACTTTTTCCTGGTAGAAACAAGTTGTAAATGCAAATCGTATTTAAATGACGTGTAGTCATAAGTCAGAGACAAAGGAGCATTGACACTGGCATTAGTCGGGTTGTGAATGGAGCTTAAGGCGGGGCTTAAGGATTGCAAGGAATTTCTACATGAACGCAATTCTACATCTATAACCACGCAGATAGCGCGTTTTTTCTCTGAACTATTCTCGATATAGCGAGGAGGAGACGGACTCTCGAGATTTCCTCGGATTTATTATATTACTAATTATCTTAATTGGTACAATTACGGACCAAGGACTCGCTGGAGTTTGATTTCTTTTGCAAGTTGTGTCACAAAAGCCACTCGCTGACCAAACCTCGTCTTTAAATTTCTTCACTTTGAGCATTTTATTTGAGGAATTGACTGCAAGCTTTCAGTTTAATGATTTTTGGTAAGATCAGATGGGCCCATAACCTGTCAGCAGTGGAATTGATTAAAATCAATTCTACTTAATTGAAGTAAATTCAAATAAATGTAAATGAAGTCCACAGAATACACTTGAAGACACTTAAAATAACTTTAATTTACTTTAATTAAAAAGAATTATCTTAAAGTCATTTGCATTCCCTTAAAATCTCCTGAAGTTAGTCGATATGGAGTAGGCAGTAGGGTGGGTCGAAAAAAATAAATTGGACTTTAAAAAGAGCCTAGCATTGAAAAGTTTCATTTTTTGTCCAATATAACCTTATACATTTTTATCATAAAAATATATTTTTTATAATTATCTTAAGGTTCCGCGGAGTATTAATAAGCATAAGTAAGTAAGAGTACAATATTTCCAGTTTTTCTAGGCTAGAATATCGCTTTTATAAACCTCAAAAAATTAAAATAATTTGTAAAAGCTTTGCAATCTATCCTAAGAATGTTTTGAGCATTTACAAACTTTCTCGCATTTAAAATTTACCTAGAAAAAAATTCAGAAGATTTTAATAATTAAAATGGCCAGACCCCGAATGAAATGAAGATTTAAAAATTTATAAACCTCAGAGTTTTGCAAAAATCACTATAACTTTGCACCAAATAGTTGTACTTTCAAGCTTCTATTAATTCAGTTTGCATTTAAGCAAAAAAGTTGTCTAACCTAATATTATTGAAGCATTACAAATGAACTTCAATGTTTATTTAAAATTGCATTATTTAGTCTATAAATTATTTAAAGTCTACTATTAAATGTCTAGTTAAGAATTAATATTTTTTGGTGCAAATTTTATTATTTGGTTCAAAATTGAATTATCTTATTGAAAATTAATCAATTTTGTTAAAAAGTCATACTTCTTGGTTAATAATTCAACTTATTAGTTGAAAATTCATCTTTTCGGCTTGAAAATTCAATAATTTGATTGAATTATTTTTCTTTCTTGACTAACAAATTTTTTTTGAAAATGCAACTATCCTGTTGAACATTCATAATTTTGGTTTAAATATTCATCTCTTTCTTCAGAAATTTTCCTTTCTTGGTTAAAAATGCAATTGTCTGTTTAAAAAGTGATCTGGTTAAAAATTAATGTTTAGTTGAGGACTTAAATTTTTTTTTTTAATTCGATGTTGTTGGTTAAATTCAGTTTTTTTTTTAAATTAGTATTTTTTTCCTGTTGAAATGTTTACTATCACATTTTTTGTTGAAAATTTATCATTTTATGTTGAAAATTTAACTATTTTATTAAAACTTCAACTGATTGGTTGAAAATTAACTTTTTTTATTGAAATTCATATTCTCGGGTTGAAAATTCAACTGATTTTTAGAAAATTCTTTTTGGCTTGAAAATTCCACAGTTTGGTAGAAAATTCAACTGTTTAATACATACACAAACAGTTTTGTAGAAACTTCGTTTTTTTTCTATTGAAAATTAATGCCCAGAAATGAAAATTTTACTACTCTTATTTTTGACTAAAAACTAATCTTTCTTAGATTAAAAATTTAACTATTACTATTTCGTTGAAGAATTTTTAGAAAAAAAACATATAAAGTCAAAATTAATCAAATAAAATGTAGACTAACATCACATCCGTTGTTTAAACTATTTCGTTGAGAATATATGTTATTTGTTCAAAATTCGTCTTTTCTGATAGAAAATTAATCTTCTTAGTTCAAAATTCAACTATTTGTTTAAAACTTGATGTATTTTGTTGAGAATTCTTCTTTTTTGGTAGAAAATTGATCTTCTCTGTTGAAAATTCATCTTTCTGGTTGCAAATGTAATTATTTGGTTGAAAATTAAACTGTTTTGTAGAAAGCTCATCGTTTTGATAAAAATGCAATTGTTAGATTGAGAATTAATCCTTTTTGTTTGAGGATTCAACTGTTTTGTTGGAAATTCGTCCTTTTTGGTTCAATTCATCTGTTTTTTATTTAAAATAAAAACATTTTCTTCTTTGAAATATCATTTATTACATTTTTTGTTGAGAATCCATCTTTTTTCGTTAAAAATTTTCCTCTCCCCCCACCCAAATTGTCTAACTTTACTTTTGGATGAACCCTAAATAAATCCACGAAAAAAATTTAGTCAGAAAAGGCGGACAAATTATTTAAGCTAATTAACGCTAATTAAGCACTAAACTCAAAGTAATACAGACAAAAGAAAGTAAACAAAGGAAAACCAGTTTTTATACGACTAGAATTATCCTGTTGAGTTTTTACGATCATTTTTTCTCTTTTAATAGTAGTTTTACAAGCTTCTGTTGCTTTTTATCTTGAAAATTTAATTTCCGACGTTACTCGCACACCTTACAATTAGAATCGCGAGTATAAAAATGTCCCAGACCTTTTGACATTCACCCTTTTGGAGTGAAATCGTCGCTATTTTGCCCAGCGTTTGGTGTTATGTTGTATTCAAGAAGCGTTGTACTGCACTAATTAGTATGTGGCGTGGCATCGCGTATTAGGTTGCAGACACAGTCGCATACAAAAGCCAGCCGGGGAGGCTCGACTACTAGGCCTAGGCTGCCTAGAGAGGCCCTAGAGAGGAATCCCGGGAAGCTACGGACGCGTACGCGACGGGGTGAATGAAACTTATCGCCGATTCTGGGAAAGGCAGTACCATTAATTATTTATTATTGAATCTCCACTCATCATCACCCCCTCCCTCCGCCCCGGTTACCGCCCCTACATGCAGGGTCGTGACCGAGCAATTATTCGCCAAGGAGGGGAATCGGAATTGCCAGACATCATGGGACGTTCATAACCGAGTTACGACAGTTTACGATATGAGTGAGACACTTTAAATTATTGGTGCGATTGAAGGATTAGTGTAGAAATAGTGACAAATTTTTCAGAAAGTGTAAAATTACGAAAGAGCATGAAATCCATGAATTTGAATAATAAATCGAACAAAACTTTTATGTTATCTTCTTATACTTGAAATGCAGGGCACATTTAGGTAAAATTAATGTGGGAACTATATTAAATTCAATTTAAACCCCTTGAAATTAAAAAGTTTTTAAGTAAAAATATTGCAATTACAACAAGATAGGCAAATTTTCAACCAAGAAGATTAATTTTCTACGAAAAAAGGCGATTTTTCAACAAAATATATCAATCCCAAATGAAATAATTGAATTTTCAACTAAAAATAATCGAATGTTAACCAAATAGTTTAATTTTGAAGTAAAAAACATCAGTTTTTAACCAAAAATGACATTGTTAAATCATCAGGTTAAAATATCAATTTTGCGAAAAAAAACAAACAAAAAATTCAACCAAATGTGTAAAATTTTCAACTGAAGTGGTGAATCTTAAACTGAAATAAATTAATTTTTAACCAAAAAGATCAATTTTCAAACAGGAATATTAATTTTCTACAAAAAATAGGATTTTTTAAAACAAAATACGTGAATTTTCAACGAAATAGTTTAATTTTCAACTAAAAAAGACAAACATTCAACCAAATAGTTTTGAACCAAAAAAGATCAATTTTCAATAACAATTAAGAATTTATAACTGGAATAGTTGAATTTTGAACCAAAAATCTTATTTTTAACCAAGCAGATTAATTTCCACCAAAAAAGACGAATTTTCAAAAAAATAAATGAGTTTTTAAATAAAAAAGACAAATTATCAACCAAAAATTGAATCGTTAAATTATCAGTTAAAAAAATTGATGTTCATCCGATGAGATGAATTTTTAACGAAATAGTCGACTTTTCAACTAAAAAAGATAAACATTCAACCTAATAGTTGAATTTTTAACCAAAAAAGATCAATTTTCAACCAAACTGATGAACTTTCAACTAAACTGAAGAATTTTTAACTGGAATAGTTGAATTTTGAACGAAAAATCTTACTTTTAACCAAGAAGATTAATTTCTACTAAGAAAGACGAATCTTTAACAAAATACATGAATTTTCAACTAAAAAAACAAATGTTCAAACCAAAAATTGATTAGTTAAATTTTCAGTAAAAAAATTGATGTTCAACCAAAGAGATGAATTTTCAACGAAATAGTTGAATTTTCAACTAAAACAGACAAATGATCAAACAAATAGTTGAATTTTCAACGAAGAAAGACCAATTTTCAACCAAACTGGTAAACTTTCAACTAAAATGATGAATCTTTAACTAAAATGATGATTCTTTAACTGGAATAGTTGAATTTTGAACAAAAAATCTTATTTTTAACCAAGATGATTAATTCCTACAAAAAAATACGAATTTTCAACAAAATAGTTAAATACAGTAATATTAAGCTAATTTTACAAACAGGATATATTAATAAGAATTCAGGGTGATGAAATCTGATATTTCCTCAAATCCTGGAAAATTAAAATTAAAATACCATGAGAATTTTTAAAATCCCTTAAAATCATTGAAATCCTCAGAAATCTTATAAAATTTCTTGGAATCTTTAAAAATATACTAAAATTGTATAGATCCTATAAAATCGTATCGCATTTTCCAAAATTCTAGTAAATTCTTTAAAAACCTATGAACCTTTTTTAAATCTCTTAAATTCATACCGATATTATAAATTCTTTGAAAGTTTCAAATCTCTTAAAAATACCTTCGAATCTTTTAAAATTCCTTGATACTTTTAAAAACTCTTGAAAATTCATGGGATGTTTTAAAAATACCCTAAATCCTTTGAAATTAAATTATTGAAATCCATTAAAAATTCTTCGGAATCTTTTAAAATACCCGAAAATACTTCAAATCCTTTGAAATCTTTCAAAATCCCTTAAAACTTTTTCAAGCTCTTAAAAATTCGTTGGAATTTTTTAAAGTACCATACAAATCTTTAAAATCCTTTGTTAATCCCTTCAAATTATTGAAAATATTAAAAACTCCTTACAAAATCTTTTAAAAGACCTTAAAATATTTCAAATCCTTTGAAATCTTTTGAAATGCCCTCCGAAATCCATTGAAACTTTTTAAACCTCTTGAAAATTCCTTGGAATTTTTTAAAATGCTCTAAAATATTTAAAATTATTTTGAAATCCCTTCAAATGCCATACAATATTTCAAAATAATTCAAGAAAATTCGAAAATAGGTTTAGACCTGAATTCAATAGTGGTTAGCTATGAAAACGAAAGAAAAAAAAGAAAAGTGACTAAAGTGATATTTTTATTTTAAAAAGTGGCTATAGTGACTACAAAAATTAATAAAAGTGACCGGCGTGGCACTTCTGATTATTCTCGACAGTTACTTAAAGTTCTGTTAACAAAATTTCCCTGACTCATGCAATTTTTCTTTTTAAATCCCTGACTTTTCCAGGTTTTTCCTGACCTGCAGCAATCCTACTGAAGCTTAAGAATGCGTGATGGTAAGATAGAAAGTTTTATTTTTACCCAGCTTCTCAAGGAAAAATTCGATTTCGAAATATTGCTTACCTGAAACAAACAAAAAATGTATTGGTTAATTTGGTGTCGAGGAGTTTTAAAATTAAGGAACAACATTCATTTCGGTCCCACTCGTCAAACAAAACCTGAATTTCATTTTGTTTTTGGAAACGAGATGAAATTCTTTAGTTGGATGAGGGAATCTAGGGAATTGAGAAACAAAACTTCAATTTCGTTCCAATTTCTGGAACAAAACCTTGATTCGTTGCATTTTTTTTTTTTTTTATCAAATATTTTTTATTCTCACTTAACAACCCCATATCTCGAGCGCAAATTTTTTTTTTTGCCAAAAATTGTAAATTACTTTTTTAATCACTATTCAAAAGCAAATTTTGAATACCAATATTCCCGGTTTCTAAAACTGAATACCTCGGAAGCATGATTTTATTTTATTTTTTACCGGAAAATTGACTTTTTTATCGCAATCCGCAGCCATTTCCTCGAATGTTGATAACTTTTTTTGATAAAACTTTTTTCGCCTCGATTCAACAACAAGTCTGCTCGGGAGCGAACACTTGTTTGAACTATAAATAGTGATTTTTGTTGGTTATCTAGTTCTGCACTGCCATCCTTCATATATTCAAATCGCTCCAAACCTCCCATTTTATACAGAAAACTAAAGTTTCGTTCCACTTTTTTTTATCTGCTCTAATTTCACAGCATACACTTGTGGTTTAGGAATCGAAGTTAAAATCATTAATGCGATGTGAATAAAATTTCGTTTCAGTTCACTTCAATTAAATTTTTTTACTTATTTTATGAACGAAACTTTTGGATCAATACGAAAGTTTAGTTGCTTCTTTCAGAAACCCGATTATAATTCCGTAAAAGTACTTATAACTATTTTGAATGAATTTCCGCCTCGAAAAATTCTTTTCGTTTAGAATTCTGGAAGAGAGGCCGAATCCTGAACGAAATTTAAATAAAAATAGAAATGTTAGTTTCCTTCTAATTTTGAGAACATTAGAAAAATCAAACAAAAACTTCTATTTTAATCCAAAATCTGCGATAATACATTCGTTTCGTCAACATATTGAATATCAAAAGGTTTGAACCAATCCTTGAATTTTTTAACTCTTTAAATTCGAAAATATTTTGATTTTTTTAAATTTGAAAAATAAAAATAGTTTCTTCTGATTTGAAGGTTGAATGCTGCTCGAGGATTAAATAGAATTGAGCTGGGATTTAAAGACCGTCAATATTCCTCTCAGTTTCCCGAAGAACCTGGGGAATTCCCGATCATAAATCGAAACCAATCAATCGTGGGAGGGTCTTCCTTAGCTCGGTGTAAACGTGATTGTTCAGTCGCCCACCGGGTGTCCGAGTCTCGTGAAAAATGAGGGACAATTGTTGGCAAGCTCAAACGCAGGTACGAAAAGTTCCCGAGCTTTGAAATATGTTATTTTCAATTCAACTTTCCCCCCATAGAATAACTGCATTTAATGGAAACAAATTTTGTTTATTCAGATACTTGGATCGTAGGCTGACAACCGAAGAAATAGGGACCGATGAAGATATATTAAAAATACACGGGATCAGTATTCTAGCCTTGAAAATTAATCAATTATGTCCGTTCATAGATAAAAAGGTGACCAATCATTGTCATCGTGAATGAAGCGAAAACATAATGATTGGTCATACTATCTGAAAAGCAAATTACTAATATCTTTGCAAAAAGATCATTCAAAATTGCTTTATCTTTTTATAAATCATATAAATAATTTTGTGATACTTTGTATTATGAATAATGAGCGGAAATAATGTCCAAAATCGATTGTTGTGTTTTCAAAATCAAAAATCTATGAGACGTATACGCTATAAGCTGATGTGGCCAATGACTATATTTTACTATATTTCAGAGGCCGCGAAAAACATCATCTTCAAAATTTTCTGACTTCCCTCATTTTTCCATGACCGATTTTTTACTTTCCTTGACCATTAATATTCAGGGATCAGTATTTTAATCTTGTAACATATTTAACATAGAATATTTTATAAACGAAATTAAACAATTTCAGATGATATACACATTTTTTTAAATTTATTTATTTCAACCAAAGAAGATGACTTTTCTACCATAAAAGATGAATTTTCAATCCAAAAGGACGAACTTTACACAAGAAATTGAATTTTCGGCCAAAAAAAGATTACTTTTAAACAAAATAGTTAATTTTTCAACCAAATAATTAAATTTTGTAGAAGAAGGTTGAATTTTTAATCCAAAAGGGCGAATTGTACATAAAACACTTGCATTTTTTTAGCAAAAATGTTGAGTTTTTAACAGAATAGTTAAATTTTTAACAAAATAATTACGTTTTTCAACAAAATAGTTGCATTTTTAACCAAATAATTGAATTTTTTTAGAAGACAGTTGAATTTTCAACAAAAAAAAAAGAATTTTTAATCAAAAAGGACGAATTGTCAAAAAAAAACCTTGAATTTTCGAAAAAAAAGATGACTTCTTAACAAAATACTTGAATAAAAAAAAAAAGAATTAGGTTTTCAACTTTAAAGCAAAAGAGGCGAATTTCAATAAAAATAGTTGAATTTTTAACCTACAAAGATCAATGTTCAACTAAATGGTCGAAATATTAATCAAAAAAGATTAAACTTCAATCAAAAACAGTTGCATTTTTAATCAAATAGTTGCATTTTCAAACCAAAAAGACAAATTTTTTACAAAACAGTTGAATTATTAACCCAAAAAGTTAAAATTTCAACAAAAAAAAGAATTTTCAACGAGAATGAAGAATTTTTAACTAGAATAGTTGAATTTTTAACCAAGAATATTAATTTCTACCAAAAAAGACGAATTTTCAACTAAAAAAGACAAACTGTTAACCAAAAATTGAATAGTTAAATTTCAATTTAAAAAACTTGATGTTCAACCAGAGAGATGAATTTTCAACGAAATAGTTTACTTTTCAACTAAAAAAGACAAATTATCAACAAAACAGTTGAATTTCCAACTAAGAAAGACCAATTTTCAACCAAACTGATGAATTTTTAACTCTGAAATGATAAATCTTTAACTAAAATGATGAATCTTCAACTGGAATAGTTGAATTTTCAACCAACAATCTGATTTTTAACCAAGATGATTAATTTCTACCAAAAAAGACGAATTTTGAATAAAATAGTTAAGAACAGTAATATTATAAGCTACTTTTACAAACGAAGAATCATTCTTATTCAATTGTATACTGCAATTTAAAAAATCAATTGAATTGAGCACAATTGAGTGAATTTCCAACAATTCTAGATAATTCCGATGAATTCAATAGAATGTAGGATAAATTAATAAAAAATCAGGGTGAATTCTAAATAAATTGCAAAAAATATTTAAAGATCTCTTGAAATCTTTGAAACCCTACGAAATCATTCACTTATTGCGAATACATTCTTTGAAATCCATTCAAATATTATAAAATCACGTTAAATTCTATGAAATTTTATATTTTCTCAAATCCTGGAAAATTAAAATTAAAATACCATGAGAGCTTTTAAAATCCCTTGAAATCATTAAAATCTTCAGAAATCTTATACAATTTCTTGGAATCTTTAAAATTGTGATAAAATTTTTGCAACAAAATAGTTAAATTTTTAGCAAAATAATCAAATATTCAACAAGAAAGTTGAATTTGAAAACCAAACA
>CAKNWT010055727.1:0-13816 GCA_932066315.1 Andricus coriarius | reverse complement strand
GTCAATATACAGGGGCCTGAAGTTTTTACATTTTCAGGTGCTTTTTCACCTTCACGTTAGTGTAACTTCTTTTATGAATATATGATTGTACTTTTATTAGAGTGCTTAGGAAAGCTCTTTTCATGCCCTTTAAGGTTATAATAACAGTTTTTTGATTCTATTTTATATTTTTGACTTTTTTTAAAAGATCCAAATTCATTTTTTGAATAAGCACCTGAAAACTCAAAAACTTCAGGCCCCTGTATATTGACAACCGTTTCATAAATGGACCTATCGTTTTGTGAATTGTTAAACGTCCACTAGGACTATAATTCAGCCAAGTTTCAACACGATAAAAGAGAAACAATCATTTTAGGTGGGGACACTTGACGCATTCTGCCCCACATACTGCTTTTACTCATAGTGTGAGTTTTGACATTGAATGGCAGAAAACAGTATGAAGGCTAAAATCTACAGCGTTGTGCCCATTGTAAGGTTTTATCTACTCATCAATAGCTTTCATTTGGTACCAGTCTCATTAGTGGGGGCGTGGGGCCAATTTTCGGTACCCTCCTTTTCCGGGGGTCGACCGGCCAAGGTTCGAAAATACAAGCTCCGCTAGTACTGAGAGGCACTGCATTTTTTCTATTGTTCTTTTCTTTTTGTTTATAACGTAAAATATAAACATTTTTTCAAAAAACCGAATCCAGCCGGCAAAACAGACCAATATTTAGATGAGGTATGCAAAATATCAGACAAAAATATTCAACAGTACGGCCGGAAACTGGAATCCCGTTTTATAATGCTGATAAGGCCCCTTAATTAGTTTGAGCAGTTTCACCCCGCCCTAACGTAAATGGGTACAATTATATATCGCTAATTGCAGTTCAATAGTATTCGGTATATTACAAAAGTAATCTTTTCCTGTTTAATCTAACTTGACCATTTTTGATCGAACCTCGGAAATAATAACCGTAGCACAATCGGCTTTTAATGTTATTTCACATTTGTGAGTAATTCCGTGGGAACAAACTTAATAAAAAAATCCTTCTAACTCTCATATTAATGTAATCAATTGAGCCAATCAGAAAAAATGCTGTCGTTTGACATCCGAAAGGAGAACAAAAAATAATGTTAAAAAACAACGTTTTTTGCACGTTTTTGAAAACTTGTAGCTTGCTTAAAAAACTTGTACACATTAGTAAGTTGTTCTAGTTGTTCATCCTCACAAAATTTACTTAGAACAACTGCGCTATAATGATTTGTCCGTAGAAAGTTTGACGTCCGCTAAAAAACCCATTGCGTTCTTTAACCAACATCAAAATATATTTAACTTAATTGTTTTCTTGGCCATTCGCCATATAAACACAGTAGGTGTCTAAATATTTGCCGCGCCTTAACGACGCCACGAGTGGCGTAAATATGTACTACACTGCAGTCCCACTTTATCTGTTCCCGATATATCAGACAAGGTAGTGAAAGGGGGCGAGAGAGAGGCGCTTGAAAGGTCAGCGGTCTTGCGATGTTTACGGCTCGGCACTATAAGAAGCCACGAGCAAGAAGGAGAAGAAGAACGGTTTAGAGTGTCCCGATTCATCATCGAGGCCATTGAGGGTACCCCCGACACGGCTGATAAAGCGGGACTGCAGTGTATAATATAGCACAGAGTCTGGCCGCAGTGCGAGGGCCATCGACTGTGCGAGCAGAAACGGTTCGCTCACAAGTTCAGTTCAGGCCATGACATCGAGTAGTGATGATCTTGCTCCTCGTCCGCCGAAGAGTGAAATCAATTTCCACAGCAGCTCCAAGGAACGTGAGGATCCGAGAGGGTGCCGGGTTAATTAAAAACAATTCGCGATTTAAGCTGTTCTTCCAGGTTCGCCTCACCCGAGAGGGTCTCGGGTTAAATAAAAACAATTCGCGTTTTAAACTGCTTTTCCGGGTTCGCCTTATTTGGGAGGGTCCCGGTTTAATTAAAAACAATTTACGATTTTAACTGCTTTTCCGGATTCGCCTCATCCGAGAGGGTCCCGGGTTAATTAAAAACAATTCGCGATATAAACTGCTCTTCCGGGTTCGCCTCATCCGAGAGGGTCCCGGGTTAATTAAAAACCATTCGCCATTCAAAATGCTCTTCCGGGTTCGCCTCATCCGAGAGGGTGCCGGGTTAATTAAAAACAATTCGCGATTTAAACTGCTCTTCCGGGTTCGCCTCATTCGTTAGGGTCCCGGTTTAATTAAAAACAATTCACGATTTTAACTGCTTTCCGGGTTCGCCTCATCCGCGAGGGTCCCGGGTTAATTAAAAAAAAATCGCGATTTTAATCGCTTTTCCGGGATTGCCTTATTCGAGAGGGTCCAGGGTTAATTAAAAATAATTCGCAATTTAAACTGCTTTTCCGGGTATGCCTCATTCGAGAGGGTCCCGGATTAATTAAAAACAAGTCACGATTTAAACTACTTTTCCGGGTTCGCCTCATTCGAGAGGGTCCTGGGTTAATTAAAAACAATTCGCGAATTAAAACTCCTCTTCCGGCTCTCACCTTCGCGAACACCAAGGAAGTGTTCGGTCAAAAGAGCGACCGATGGATACCCATAACGAAGAGAGGTCATATCTTGCTCCTCAGCAACTTTCAAGGAAATAGGAGGCCCTGCAGCGCGTTTACGGCCCACAACGACCATCCACGTCCACCAGAAGGATAAAGGAGCAGAGCCCTGAAACCGAACCTGTTTAAACGCCCGAGATCGGTCATTGTCCGCCCATCCTTTTCGTGCGTTACGGCCACCCGGCCAAAGCATTGAGGCCCTATTTTCGGCATCACTTCGGTTTTTCTCTATTTCCTTTGTTGTCACGATCGGTCCTAATTTTTACCTGGTTGCAGTTTTTTACTATTCATATTCAATGTTACAGATATTAATGTATTTAATAATTAAGTATTAAACGTTTCAACGTTTTTTAATAAATCATTGAATTGTATCATTGAATAGAATAAGGCATCATCACTAAACCCCAGGGTTTGATGGTTTTAAACACGCAAGAAAGTTCTAGTTTTAATCCAAAAAATATTTTTAGTCACAAAATTCTTTTTGCCTAAAATAAATTGTCTTCCACTTTTTAAACATGAATAAATTAAATATTTTCGATTCGCGAGATACAAAAATAAGACTTGTTACTTATAAGGAGTATCGTATTTAAAGGGTTGCAGTACCGAACTAGATAACCAACATTTTTATCAAAAATGAGTTTATTGAATAAAGAATTGTTTTAAATCAAATCAACATTGTGATAGAAGGATCGTTCAAAATATAATTTTTTGCTATAATAATTTTAAACAAAATTGATATAAAATATTAGTAACAATTTTAACATAGAATGAATTTGTTTCAACCTTTTGGCATTGATCTTTCTCAAACTTATTTTTAATTTATTCAATTTAATGGAGAAAAAAATAGATTTGTTTGATTTTTAGTAAAAAAATGTCTCTCATACTGTGATATCGCGATTTTCAATATTGATTTTCTCGGAACAGAATCATTTTATTTTGGATTAAAACTTTTTTATTCTCATTTAGCATCCACATATCTCGGGAGAAAGTTTTTATTTTTGCAAAAAATTCAGCATTCTTTTTTTAAATCGCTATTTAAAGTCGATTTTGAAAACTCATAAAATTTTAATCTCAACATTCTCAGTCGACTTTCTCGGAATTGGCTAAGTTGTTTACATGAAACTTAATTTACCCGTATTGAGAAACTTAATACCTCGGAAGCTTGTTTTATTTTATGTTTATACTAAAAATTGATTTTTTTTATCGCAGTCCGCAAATCAAGCCTGGTTGTTAACTTGCACATCCATTTCCTCGAACCTGGGTACATTTATTTAATAAACCTTTTTTGGTCTCAATTCAACAACATTTCGGCTCGGGAGTAAACATTTAATACAAATTTTACTACGTATGAATGTTAAGAAATTTATAGCAGACGAGTAAGCAAATTCATAGAAGTCACTGCTGTTTATTTTGTTGAGAAGCTGAACGAGAAAATATGGCAAGCTCGGAAAGCGATGGACCAGTAATGAGAATGAAGCGACTAGTTCTGACTGTGATGCAATCAGTTCTGATAGTGATGACGACCTGTAAATATTTTGGATTTCAAAGTATGTTCTATTTAACAAGTTGAATCATGTTTATACAAATACCTGCTATGATTACTTAATATTGTGTGAAAGTAAAGATTTATAGTGAAGAATGGTCTATTTATCAACTTTCGTAACGTTTTTGATATTTTTACCTACTACTTGCAATCAATGATTCGAAAAAGTCCGTGGTAGCAATTTTTAACTTCATAGGTGTTGATTTTACAGTTTCATCCGCCATATTGAATCCGCCATTTTGAATGTTGAAATTTTGACCTGGGATTTGAAGTAAGCGACTCCAAAATCTTAAAATACCATGAATGATAAAATATGAATCTGTGGAAATAGTTCAGTCCTCAGAAAAATCGAGTAGGATATTCAATTAGGACCGCCGAGAGCCGTTCCGGGCCCCGGGGTTCTATATTATCACGGGCCCTCCTCTGTCCCTTTTACTACGCAGAGTTTTACGACAGACTATATTCACAAATTATAAAAGATACTAGAACTAGGTGTATCATACAGTGAACTTACTTTACTCTAAAAGATGCAATGCACAAATTTGGAAACGAACAATTAAGATTCGTTCTTTGAAGAGTATTAAGTAACTGTAAAGGTTGCAGAGTTTCTTTGCCGAAATTTGCAACAAAAATGGATTTCAAAATTTTCGCTTTATCCACTAGCTCATGCTGCAGGTCCGTGGGGTAATTGTTCATCAGATCAGTTGTTTGTTTTTCAATTTCGTCGTCAGATAAAGCGCGTGATTCCCAATCAACAGAGAAACTTGTACAAAGTTCGTGCATTGCTTCAAACCGCACAGTTTCATCCTGGATCACATGGTATGGGGTAGCGTGGTACACTTCTCTGTTAAATGTTATATCTAATGCTAGATTTTTATCTTCAAATTCTTTCTCGTGGACCTCGCCTGCCATTTTATTCCGCTTATATAAGATTTATATATATATATATCTCATTTTTAGCAAAACACTGCGTATTTTACGCACAAAAACACACAAAAACCAGTTTTTATTCACTATATAACTTTGAAATCGACTTCTCATGACGAATGCATACCGAAAACTAAATGCTGAATCGCTGATCTCGTACGACCTAACTGGCTAAAGAATTCATAACATATATCTGCTATCGGTTACTTGTCTATAAAAGTCCACTGCCGCTCAAGTGTTTAGGCTAAGAATGATCCTCGGTATCGTTCAATATTCTTTTCTGTTAACAAGACGATACTTACTTCCACCGTACAAAGTAGAAACGTCCACAATTTTCGACGAAAACGTGACTATGTTCTGGCGAAATATAAAAAACGGAACATTCTTAATTATTTTAATGTAATTATTTTTTGGTGGATCTTGAAATAATCTAAAACTGAAACTTAAAAAAATTCACTTAATTAAACTAAAATATCTAAATTGCTGAAGTTCGAAAATAAAAAAATTTTAATCTGAGGACCGCGGGCGCTCTGCAGGGCCCCGGGCTTCTATCCCCGTCTGACCCCCCCTCTTGGCGGTCCTGCATTCAATCGCCTTTTTCTCAGAACCAGAAAGTCCTAGCTTAAGTTACAGACCAGATTTGGAATCAGCAGGGAAAAATCTATTAAAAAAAGGTTCATCGCGTAAAGTGTCTCATCTGAGCCCTCGTGGTAATCGATAATCTAAGATTTGGTAAAAAAATGTGAACTTTAACCTAGATTTTCAAGATCAAAAATAATGAGAGAGAGCAGTTGTCGCTGGTGGTTACTTTATCTATTGCAATGGGTGGAGCCTAAATGAAGACCAGATCTGTTCCTAGTATATACGAATACACTATGATTTGTATATTTGAATATGGATATGATGTGTAGCTTAGCTCAACTTGGCGAGTGTACATAAAATTCAAGAATTGTGATTTCATCTTATTTCATTCTTAGATTCCTATTGAAAGAGAAAAAAATAATACTAATAATACCGATTAGATTAAAGTTGATCTGATTACTTGTATTACATCCCTTAAAAGTGTTTTATTATTTCACTTAAAAGATTGATAAAATATTTATTAGAAATATAACTTCAAAATATTCACGAATTGTTATGTATTTAAATGTTTTCAGTATTTTAAAGAAAAAAATATTATTGCATGCAACGAAATATGTTTATTCAAGTATTCCTTAAAAGTACATACAGTCGGCTCGCTTAGCCATTCCGCTTCTCCTCCTTCGCTTCGCTCGCGAGCTCCCCCCACCCAGTAGTCTAGTTGCGCGTCTCGTGTGGCTTCCGAGAAATTCTTTTTCACGGAATTCGATAAGGCCACGCGAGACGCGCGACTGGACTATTGGGTGGGGGGAGCTAACGAGTGAAGCGACGGAGGAGAAGCGGAATAGCTCAGCGAGCCGACTATATTAATAATTAGAGTCTGATTTAAAATTGAAACGCCTAATGCACTGCATCGCAAAATAAAATGTAAACCACAAAATAATTACAACTAAACGAATGAGTTCATATTTATTCTATTGTCGTAAAATTTGCTTGTGGGATATTAGTAATTTTTTCATTTAGTAGATTTTATATATATTGCATTTTTGTACCTTTATGTCAGAAATAATGTTTGTACATTTCTTAGGTAATGATTATCAACTTAATAATTAGAAATTGATAATTTTGATGTCCGCTGAGTTTATTTATAATTATCAATTATATTTATAATTGGAAATTACACTGAGCCAACATAAAAAATTCTTGTTTCTTTCATTAACTAGGCATCCCAAACTCAGCAGTCAGAAGACTTAGAATTCGGAGTCGCGCATCCCCGTCAAAATGTTAAGTCTCTCTTGCAAACCACAGCGCAAGCACGGCTTCGATGTTCCTTCCATGCTTGTAGACTTTTGCGTAGCGAGCGCTTACCAATCACGCGAAGCCCCCTTTCAGTCACATCGACAAAACGATCCTCGCTAGTGAACCCTCGCCTGCGTCGCGAGTGGTTTGCCACCGCCGAAGCGAAGTCCATAAAAGTATAGTTCGCGATACCAAGAAATCAGATCTCCCCGGGCTTCGGCCCAAGCCACATCTCCCTGGCTTCTTCACTCCAACTCTTGACCGAGCGAAGAACACCCGTTTCCAGGTCCCCCCCTCCCCACACACACTTCTGAATCACTGGATTCATCCGGCTGAATATCTCCCCGGGCTTCAGTCCAAGCCACATCTCCCTGGCTTCTTTACTTCAACCCTTGTCCGAGCGAAGAACATTGAAGAACTGGAACCCCTTAACCCCTAGGTACATGATGATACCCCCCACCCCCAGCTACACCTTAAGCCCTAAACTCGGAAAACCCATGCGTCTAGAATAAGACAAGAACTCTCAATGTAAATAGTATTAGCAATAAGCCTTCCAGTTTAATTTTGAAATCACCTTGATTTTCCTGTATTATAATATCCTCAATTAAGAAATGTATTTCTAAATAATATGAAATTGTTTTATTCTGTGCAAGATATTGATTATTTAAAAAAAATGGAATTACTTTGAAAAGATACATTTTTAGTGAAATGATAAGAGCAGTTCGACGTTACTAAATGCTTTTTGTACGTTAACTGAAAAGAAAGGCTTTGATTGAATGTTTTGCAAAATTTAATTGATCATAGTTGCCTCTTATTTATAATACCACATTACTTATTATTTACAAAAAATATTAATATAATATAATAATAAAATAATATATAATATTGAAAAATATAATTATATAATATTTCGAACATGTGTAAATGGCATTAGCAATAAACCTTTCACTTTAATTTTTAATCACTTTGTTTTTCCTTTTGTAAATTAGTTTACCCCTCCCATTCATTAAAATACTTTTGAATGGCCAGTCATCAATTCGCCGATAGCAACCTGCAACCTCTTCCCCCACTTCTACAATTCTGGCAGAAGAAAGAATAAGGAAGTTGATTGTTAGAATGGAAGTAGGCGTCGTGAAAATAGGAAGAGGAAGGAGTAGACAAGCTGCTAGAAAATCTTAAAGGAGTTATTGATAACGTAAGGGAAGAAGTGAGAGCAAGAGGAGAAGAAGAGGGGGATAGGAGAGGTTTGTGGGACGGTGAATGCAGGGAAAGTAAACATACGATGAAGGAAAGTGTAAGAAAGTGAAGGAAAGGGGAAATGGAAAAAGGAGAACTTGAAAGGAGAAAGAGAGAGAGCACGAAAGAATGATAAAGGAGAAAAGACAGAAGGAAAAAGAAAGGTACATGGAAGAGGTAGAGAAAGCGGTAAAGGAAGGGAGGCAATGGGAAGTGACAAACAGGGAAGGAGGATGAAGGAAGGGCATAAATGAAGAAATAGGAATGAAGAGTGGACGAAGCACTTCAAAAGGCTGTTAGAAGGGGGGGGTAGGGTAAAGGGAGAAGGGATAAGGAAGAAAAGCGGTAGAGTGAGACGAGGGCAGCGAAAACGAGATTAGTAGGGAAGAGGTGAATGAGGCGATTTCTCTGTTGAAAAGAAATAAGGCAAGAGGGGAATATGGCTTGAAAAATAGAGCACTGAAATATGGAGGATTAGGAGTGAGAGAATACAAGAGGAATGGAAGACAGGGCTGGTAGTACCGTTGATTAAGAAAGGAGAGGGCCAAAGGGTAGAGGAATATACAGAAATCACACTCATGCCGGTGGGATATAAAACTTATGCGGAAGTGCTTAGAATGAGGTTAGAAAGACAAGTAGAAGAAGAGGGAAGTATACCACACAATCAAACGGGTTTTAGAAAAGGGATCGGGACTACAGATAACATCTACGTGCTCAACTATCTAGTCAATAGGAACTTAGGGCGAACGAAAGGGAAACAAGTCGCACTGTTTGTCGATTTTAAGGCAGCATTTAACTCAGTTAAGAGGAGGGTGTTATGGGCAACCATGAACGAGAGAGGGGTAGACGAAAGATTAATAGAGAGGATAAAAGAAATATTTGTGTAAACTGAGATAAGAGTGAAAATAGAAGACAAGAAAGGAGAGGAATCCCGGACAGGAAGGGGGCTCAGGCAAGGGTGCCCATTGAGCCCACTTCTGTTTTGTATTCTTCTGGCAGATTTAAAGGAGAAGTTGGAGAGGAAAGGGAAAGAGGGGGCAATGTTAGTAACAGGCAAAGTGTACTCACTAGCATATGCAGATGTAGTTCTAGTAGCAGATGACGAAAGAGGTATGAATCTAACGATGAGAGTGTTAGTGCCTCATTGTGCCTTTGGATGTAGGTCTTTCCCGCATGACTTTGCCAACTGCATAGTATTACCTAGATGCTCGGGGTGTGCATGACACGCTCTGTCGCTATCATCCGGAATGTCTTGGCTCAAAATGTGGCGACGGTAAGCTAGAGTGGAAATGACACCGTCTTGACATGCCAAAATGAAACCCTCCGTGCCCGATTCCAATCCGGGTGATTTAAGGAGCTGTTCGCTGAAGTTTTTTCTTGAGCATTCTTAATCCGGGCCTTTAGGAGTGAGTACTCGAGATGGATAAGATTTGATGCATTTTGCTCACCACTGATATTGAAGTCAAGGCCGAGTGTTTCGGCAGCCGCTTCCGCTGCTTTGTACAGAAACGCCACTTTGCCCACTTCTTCATGTTTCCTGACCATTTTAAGAAGAGGCTCTTGTCCATTTGCGACTGTATTTGCTGTACCTAGAATAATCCTGTTGTGAAGACATTCAAGAGTTAGTATTCCGCGACCACCTTGACGGCGTGAGATGTAAAGTCGCGGACCAGAAAATTTAAGGTGCATGCTTTTGTTCATGTGTACAACCTTTCGGAACCCGATATCGAGGAAGCTGAGCTGCTCGTCCTTCGTCTATGGAACCACTCCAAATGAATAGAGTACTACCGGGGCGGCAAGCATGTTCGTCGCAGGTAATTTCGTACTCGCCGACAGTTCGGAAGACCAAATCCGTCGGATGAGACATTTGTATCTGCATCGGAGAGTATCCTTTACAGATATCAAGTCCTGAATTCGGCTCTGTGGCACACCCTGGTATGTATAGGTCTCTCCAGCGCCAAGGTTTCATATAGTGCTTCTGTCGACGAGCTCAGGGTCTTCCGGGATGCCATTAAGTTTTCCTTTCTTCAAATAAACCTTGGCGCATTTTTCTAACCCGAACTCCATTCCAATCTCTTGAGTGTACTCTTTGACAATGTCTAGAGCTAGATGTAGTTTCTCTTGATTTTTCGCATAGATCTTAAGATCAGCTATGTAAAATACATGAGTGACCTTATGCTTTCGATTTCAAGATTTGCCGCAGAGGTACCCTTCGGAATGGCGAAGTGCGAGAGATAGTGCCAATAATGCGAGGCAAAAGAGGAGAGGGCTCACGATGTCACCCTGAAACACACCACTCTGAAAGGTGACACTATTAGTGATCACACGATGTTTTCCAGATGAGACAGTAAATCTGGTTTTCCAAAGCGGAATTAATCTATCTATGCACCTCACGATATGTGGATTCTTCTTTAAGCTCTCCAACAGACAGCTGATAAGTCTGTGGAAGGTTGAATCGAAAGCGTTCCGGTAATCAATCCAGGACCTCGATAGGTAACGCTGTTAGAATGCTGCGTCTTTACAGACACATCTATCGATGAGCAGGTTCTCCCGACATCCTGCTACGCCTTTCTTTGAGCCGCGTTGTTCGTACATCTGTCGCTACACAGGTCCCATTGTCCGAACAATCCTCTCATTTAGGATAGCTGCGAAGATCTTGTACAGTGCGTTCAGACAAGTTATTGGCCTGTAATTCTTAGAGTCAGCTAAGTTGCCCGTCTTCGGCAGGAGCACTGTGCGCCCTTCCAGCAACCACTCTGGAATAGGCTCTGCCGGCTTTAGATATGAGGTGAAAATGCGGGCCATATGCTGGTAGGTTTAAGGAAACTTCTTCCACCAGAAGGTCTTGATACCATCTGGTCCCTGAGCGGAATAGTTCTTCATACCTCTTAATACTTTTTTCACCTCATCGGTAGGGATAGGTGGGCCTTCCTCCTCAGGTGTTATGAGGGCACTGCACAGCTCATTGAAGCTATTAATATTCTTTGAGTTTTCTTTCAGTGGATGCTGCACTTCGTAGACTTCTCTCCAAAAAGCCTCGACCTCCTCTGGTTTGGGCGGGTGTACGACAGAAACTGGAGGGTCCTGGAACAATCGAGATGGGTCAGACAAAAACTGTTGATTTTCTCTGACCCACCTCTCTCTCCGCTCTAGATTTCTAGCGTTAGATAGTACTCGTATTCTGTCAACAATATGCTGCCTGATGGTCAGTAGCTTTGACTTGTTGAGTGTGTGATGACGGATATGCAGTTCGCACGCGAACTGTCGAACCTTTGCTGTGAAAGTCCTGCCAGATATTATGTAGTCAATGACACACTGAATGCGGGACGCGTACTGCCTTGCCCAGCCTATCTTTGTGCTGAGTTCATTCATTCGTCTTTGGGTCTTATGATCAACCGTTGGTTTGTTTTATGGTTAGCATTTGCTAAAGCTCTCGCTGCATTATACACATTACAATTGACGCGCTCAGAAGAAAAATGTGACACACAGAGTTTTGGGAAAAAATATTATACAAAAAGTTCCGAGGAAAAACGCTACAGAAAATGTTGAGGGGAAAAATGTGATAGAAAAAGTTCCGAGGACAAACGTTACAGAAAATGTTGAGGGGAAAAATGTGATAGAAA
This sequence comes from Andricus coriarius, assembly GCA_932066315.1. Lineage (NCBI taxonomy): Eukaryota > Metazoa > Arthropoda > Insecta > Hymenoptera > Cynipidae > Andricus > Andricus coriarius. The sequence continues at coordinate 2,024 of CAKNWT010055727.1, read as the reverse complement.
AATCTCAATTTCAATCGAGTTGAAACTCAACATTTCTCTTCACAATTAGCCATATAATACGAATAAAATATCACTTTTCAAATATCACCCGCATAAGTCTGTTTCATAGCGTCCCAAAGAAACCTCATAAGTGAAAAAATGGGTTTTGCGAGTTTTTGGCGCTAATTATGATTTTGTTTGCGGTTTCTTTAATGCGAATTGTTTCTAATAAATAAAATATTACATTATACTGAAAATTAGATATTTTAATAAATTGTTTAAACAATTTATTATTGTTTTTAGAAATTTTCTCATAGAATGCAGTTAGAAAGACGCGGTTTTTTCACAAATTTTCCATTTGAGGTCCAATTTTCAATTAGATGGAAGTGACAGTTCATCAATGTTAATAATAGTGATTGTGAAAACACTGTATTATAAATAGTGATAATATTATATTTGAATAATGCTAGAAAGATGCGTTTTTTTTTAGTTTCTGGCTGTTTGTCCAATTTTCATTTAAAGTGACGTAATAATAAATTCAAGTTAACAAATCATTGTTTAAACAATTCATCATAATTATTAATAATATTATATTTAAATAATGCTAGAAAGATGCGTTTTTTTCCATTTCTGGCTTTTTGTCCAAATTTCATTTAAAGTGACGTAATAATAAATTCAAGTTAACAAATAATTGTTTAAACAATTTATCATGATTATTAATAATAGTATATTTGAATAATGCTAGAAAGATACGTTTTTTTTTTAAATTTCTGGCTTTTTGTAGAAATGGCTTAATGGTACAATAATAAAATACCGTGAAACCGGGTGCCCGGTTATACAGTGCGCGGAAATACAGTGCCCTTCCGAGAATTCACGCAGCGCGGTGGGGATACGTGAGAGGCGTTTGCGGGGGGATGTGCGGCCTGCACTCAGGCGTGACAAAGCAGAGAGAGCAACAGGAGAGAGATAAAACAGGAGAGAGACAAAATAGTTCCGAGTCTCTGGATTTAACGTCAAGGTCAAACCCAAAACCGGCGCTAAATCCAGATACGACTGTATTTTTAAGTCGCTGTAATAAATTTTGTAATAGATTCGGATAGCGAAAATCGGCATAGTGCTCTGAAAGAAGCGAAACAAAAGCTTTGCAATCTTTCTAAACCGAAAAATTTCATAAATTTTCTGAAACTTGTGGAAATGTTTAAAAATTAATGTTGGGTAATTTATGGTAAATTACCATATTCACCTGCAAAATTACCATAAATGACCACAGAATTCCATAAATTTCCGGAAATTTATGGAAATTAAAAAAAATGAATTTTGAGTAATTTATGGTATGGGGCCATCCATATATTACGTAATCAATTTTTCACCCATTTTTGACCTCCACCCGCCGGTGTAATCAACCATATTCATTTGTTTGACCCCCTTCCCCCCCACACACTTGATTACGGAATCATCTTTAAGACTTATTAGGATACCTGATTTTGTAAACTTTACACAGCTGTTGAAACAAATTGTTCCTTAAAGACATTTTTCCATAATGTCAATGTGAAACAGATTTTGAAAACGCACAAAACAATGTATTGACAAGAAAAGCACCTCTAGCGGCATTTTTTAATGCTCATACTTTTGCGCACTTTATCGAAAGAAGAGATTTATGAAAATAGAAACTTAAACATATGAATACGTAATCACTCAAACAATACCCCCTGCCCCCGTGTAATCATTCGAAACCATACACATGACCCCCCCCCTCCCTATGATGATTACGTAATATATGGATGGCCCCTAAGTTGCCATATTTACCTATAAAATTACCACAAATGACCGAAAATTGTCATAAATCTCCGGAAATGTTTAAAAATGGATTTTGGGTAATTTATGATAAGTTACCTATTTACCTGTAAAATTACCATAAATGACCAAAAATGTTGATGAACCGGAAATTTGTGAAAATTTTTGGTAATTTATGGTACGTTTCCACATTTACCTGTAAAATTACCATAAATGACTGAAAACTTCCATCAATTTCCTCAAATTAGGCT
>CAKNWT010055681.1:0-15045 GCA_932066315.1 Andricus coriarius | reverse complement strand
ATATTATTTTGCACGGCCCTGACGTACTCGTACTTTAACTTTATAGCAGAAAATTTTTTCTCGTTATTTCAACTGTTAGGTTAGCCGTGAGGTTTAGTTGTTAGCGATAGAACGCGTTAAACGTAGTTTAGGTGGTTCGAAACCCGTCACAGCGTTTTCGATTTTTAATAGCGTTAATAGCGTTAAAAGCGTGCGACTATATCGTGTGTAATGTATCGTAATTTAATGTAATTGTTTAAGTTAAATTGTGTATATGTACCAACAATACGCTTATGAATTGTATGATATGTGTGAGCATGTGTATGTCAGTAGTGGGTTTCTCCAGAATCTGTTTGTAGCAAGAATGTTTTTTTTTGCTGGCGTACGAAATTTTACATGACTGGGATGTAGAATTCACATATATAGAGAGGTAGACTTTGTTTTCTACGTTTGAAACTGTACCTAACAGTTCGACTGATTTTACCTAACTGGCAGGTAATCTTTATCATCCCCTTGTATTATTTCTTACTGAATCACGAATTAAATTTTAATGAATTTATATTAATAATTCATATTTTCACATCAAATATTACCCTATTTCATTTTACATAACTGAAAGTGAAATTTTAATATAATGCCGTAATGTCCTCCGTTTACCGAACCAAGTTATGTAAAATTTAACACACTAATTTTCTCCGTGTGCTGTATTTTAATTTTGTAGTACGGCATTTTTTGCCGTATTTTAATTTTGTAGTCCGGCATTTTTTGCCGCATTTTTTATTTTGTAGTCCGGAATTCTTTCCCGGATTAAAATTTTCTAGTACGGCAAATTTTTCCGAACTTGAATTTTCTGCTATGGAAAATTTAGACATCAACGAAATTTCTTTTCGCATTTCAACTGTTTTGGCAGTAAGCATTGCTTTAAAAAATATTGAAAACTTTATTAGTTAACGTCTCGTGATCTATCATATCTAGAAACCTTTTCCAGCTCTCCCTTCAAAAAATACTTGTCAGTGACTGGTCACAGAAGAGTGATTGGTCACATCTCGAAACCTTTTTCAGCTCTCCCTTAAAAAAAATACTTGTCAGTGACTGGTCACAGAAGAGTGATCTGTCACAACTCGAACCCCTTTTCCAATTTTCCCATTGAAAAATACGCGTGTTAGTGGCTGGTCACAGAAGAGTGATCTGTCACAACTCGAACCCCTTTTCCAAGTCTCCCTTTAAAAAATACGCGTGTTAGTGAAACTTGTGAATTTGAAGGATGACACTAGTGAATTTGAAGATCAAAAATCAAGTTTCTCATTATCAAACTTGAGACTTATTGTATCATTTTTGATTGTATGGGTCACGAGACGTTAACCAATAAAGTTTTCAATATTTTTTAAATCAATGCTGACTGCAAAAAAAGTTGAAATGCGAAAAGAAATGTCGTTGATGTGAAAATTTTCCTTACTAGAAAATTCAAGTCCGGCAAAATTTTCTGTACTAGAAAATTCAAGTCCGGCAAAATTTGTCGTACTAGAAAATCTAAATCCGGCAAAAAATGCCGGACTACAAAATTAAAATACGGCAAAAAATGCCGAACTACAACATTAAAATACGGCAAAAAATGCCGCACTACAAAATTAAAATACGGCAAAAAAATCGATGAGCAAATCTTTAGTGTGCCTTTAGTGTGTAATATAATATATACTATTTTTCCAAAGTAGCAAAAAATATCGGAACAGAAATTTCCTCATTGACACAAAAATTTGCCGGACTAGAAACTTTAAATACGGCAAAAGTTGCCGTACTAGAAACTTTAAATTCGGCAAAAGTTGCCGTACTAGAAACTTTAAATACGGCAAAATTTGCCGGAGCTCAATACTCGACCTTCATAAAAATCATTGATTTTTATATCTATCATTTCAAATTACTTTTCAAGTTAATTAAAGGGACGAGCATCCTGTGCTGCAAGTCGTGCTAGCCGATTTGATTTTGACCATAGAACATTTTATTATAGGTTATTTAAAAAAAAAAAAAATATATATATATATATATATATATATATTCAAAAACATAAATCAAAGTATTTTTTTCATACAATTTATAATGGAAAACTATCGTTTTGAATCAAAAATAGCGACTAGAAAGCGGTTGATCACTTCGTGAACGAAATAAGGGGTGATCGTCTCGCCTATTTTTTATGTAACATATCATAGTGGGGTAGCCCTGGCCATTTTGTGTCGGGTACTCCCGGATAGGTTTTTTCATGTTTGATTTCATTTGTTTTTGTCAAGAACTAATAAATAACATTTGTTGTAAACGCAGTAACCTCGAATGTTTTTTGAATTTTGGTGAATATTTTTTTTTCTAGTGTATACAATTTTGAAGTCTTAGTTTAAAAAATAGATTTCCCGTTGGTCAATATTATGATAAAATGTCCAAATATTACGATTTTTCGGTGGCCGGGGCTACCCGAAACTTTTTTGATAATCTTCATTGGTCCTCCTGTAAATTGCTCTGTTAACCTATCTAATATGATTATTCTCTGAATATCTGCTTTGGAGGTGTTAGTAAAAGCACTAATATTATAATGAACGTTTCACATTGCTATTTCCATCGATATCGGCTACAATGGCTACATTATTAATAAAATGGCTTTAGTGGCCGATACTGCCTGAATCTCAAGTATGTCACGAGATAGATTAAAGGTTATAGATTGAAGTATGATTTTCCATCGAAGCCCCAAAATCGATACTATTGACCTTTGTTCACAAAAACGTTAATATCTCCTCAACTACAATCGACAAAGTGTGCCTTTTTTTGCGGAACGTCACAATTAATATATGAATAAACTAATTTCTGGATGTGAAAAAACCAATTGCTATGAGGTTAAGCAAACATTTAAATATTTTTTGTTTGTTAATCATAATCAACGAAAGAACTACATCATTAGATTCCGTTTTTATATATTTAAATACTAAAACCTTAATGGATATTAAAAACATTTTTCTATGCGTTTTTTCTAGTGTCCAAAACGTACCTACATCGTGTCCAAGATATACCGCGCGCCTGTATGTTTTTGGACAGAGTGTAGTATCGAGACGTGTGCATCAATTTTGACATTAGTGTTCCCTTTTGACAACAAAAGTTCCAAATTTCAAAGTGTCCCAAACTTACCGACTCTCCCCTATATTGCAATAATACAACCTAATCTGCGTTAGAAAGTATTGCTATACTTATAGAATCAGAATTAAAACGGTAAACTGAAAAGCACAGCTTCCTGCATTCGAATTTTTAGCTGATTATTGCATTAAACATAATGCACTAACCAAATCGAAATTAAGCCCCCTACAAAAATAACCTAATTTTTGAGTTACTTTCACTTGGTTGTCAATGAGTTTCCCTTAATCTCAAACGCATGTTTGATGTTGTAAACGTTATGAGACATTTTTGAATAAAAGGGCCCGCATGCTGAATATGTTACATTCCCAATGTGCGAATTATAATGCTTGGTTTTCAAGACAATTCTAGGTAAAAAAAACTATTTTAATGAGAAAAAAAATACAATACATAATTATAAACAATAAATTAAATTATAATTTTACATAATAAAATACTGACTTTCGTCGGTGCACGCGGAAATAAAAGGTAAAAATGCGAAAATAAATATTCCGATCTTGTTGCTTTTTATCTGTGTTTCTCTTTGAAAATGATAAAGGTTATCATTTTTATAAATAATTTATTTATTAAGAGTAATATTCCAAAGTTGAAATTTTATTAAATTGAAAGCTTCGCTTAATATCAAATTTTCAATATATTTAGATAAAAATACCAGGCCTAGACTTTGCTCACTATTTCATATCTAATTTAAAAAAACGTATACATTTTTACTTTTTTTTTTTTAAAGAAAAAAATGTTTACTAGAATCTCAATTATCCTCAATTATAATTGAGAAGATTCATATAGTTGCAACTGAAACTTTTAATGGAGGAGACACAATAAGAACCGCTACATGAAGGTGAGTAAACTGTGAAAATGTTATTAAGCATATACTCTTATATTATTTTGGGTGGGTAATGAGAAAGCTACAGAAAAAATACCATTTGAACTTATTAAAACATATTAAATCTCACATTAATTTCCTATCAATAAATTGTTTATTGATTTCGAATTGAACCTATCTGAAGTATAAGCGAATTTAACCACAAATATTTGAAATCATTTAATCGAATATTCTGAGGAATTAAAATATTCCTCATATCTCAACGTTAACTAACAAAATTTGGGTATTTGATTGTGAAGTTTTCGATGTAACTTCTGTTACATTCGCTGCTTCTGGATTGCAAAATACTTATAGGCAAGTCTTCAAAAATCTGCCCGAATAATGTAAAGATATAGATAGATAGATAGATACATGCTCCTATTTTCCTTATTGAAGATATTAGTTAAAAAAATAATGTCGTTGCCTGATTAAAAAAAGAACAGTTTTTTTAAACAGTTTATACCTATAATGTTTTTAAAAGATATGTAGTTACAAATTTGTTGATGTCTAGTTTCCGAAAAAAATCATTGATATATTTTTTTAATGCAGTATATTGCTCGGCTAAGTAAGGTAAATATCCCAGTAATCGTGACGATCCCAATAATCATGAAACTAATTTATTTATAGCATTCTATAATATAAAGTGAAATTTAAATGCATACAAATTAAGTAAAAAGTGAGAAAATTGGCGTCACGATTACTGGGGGGTCATTCCAGAATAGATCTTTTAGACGTGGTTGCGACGTAATTAAAAAAAATTTATATTGTCATCTAATATTCCTGAATGTTCGTATGGTTGAATTTTAATCTTGATAAGTTCTTATATTTATTTCCCTTTCTAAACATGATTTTTACATGTTGGTGCGCGCTGCGAAAATGGCATGTGTACACTGAGAAAAAAGTGCTGTTGAATAAAAAATACGCAGTTTCGCACTCGGTCAAAAGCAGATCTTACTGGTTCAAATGGATATACTACCGAATTCACAGCATTACTATCGAATTCACAACACCACTATCAAGCCGAAATAAATCATTATTGTTTCATTGAATATTTATTTGAATCAATAGTATCTACTTTTGACCGAGCGCGAAAGTGCGTACTTTTGATTCAACAGCATTTTTGTCTCAGTGCACTGCATCACAAAATGCTGGCATTTTAGGCGAATACCTTAAATAATATAATCAAACAAAAATGATATTATCATTTACCGAATTAAAATTTCATTAAATAAGAATACATTTTAATTTAAGTACAAATCTCAGTACCAAAAATAAATACAAAATACTGCTTTTAAATGTTAAATTCTTGAGGTTTTCAGTAAAATAGAAAAATCTCTAAGTTTCAGGATGTCTTCAGATGGTCCAACTTTGCTCATCCCATAATGTTTCTCGATGGGACCTCGTATGGTTCATATTTTTAAATACTTTAAAAATCGTGTGAGGTTAAACCTTTTTTATTCGGTTTAAAACGATTAAGACTATTACACTGAAGTTCGCTCATTAAATTCGATTTTTCTGGATCAGGGAAATAAATTGAGTTAATGTTAAATTTTAAGTTTAATTATAACCAAGAAAGATTGAAAAATAGACTTGATCTATAAGAAAACTTTTCAATTTTTTAAAATTATTTAATTCGAAAACTAAGGCAATCGAATTTAATGAGCTAACTTCATTTTTTTGTCTTATACCACTCGAGTTTTTTTTAAGTATTTTAAAATATAAACCATATGAGGTCGCACCGAAAAACTTTATTGGATGCAGACATTGACCATCCGAAGACACTAAGGACATTAAGGACATATCTTCATAATAAAGTTGAATTTCATTATTTTTACAGAATAATGACAAAGAATTATCATGTTGAAAACCTCAAAATCGGAAATTTCGAAGCAGTATTTTGTATTGACATTTGTACCTACATTAAAATGTATTATTACAAGAAAGTTTAATTCTGTAAATGATAATATAATTTTGATTTAATTAAATTATTTAAAGTATTCTCCTAAAATAACGGCATTATGTGATGCAGTACACATGCCACTTCCACAGAGCACACCGACATTGAAAAATATCAATTTTTTAAAATTATTTCGCAACTACGCCCAAACGATCTATTCTGGAATAATCCTGGGACTAAGGTTAATTAATAAGTTAATTACTAGGACGTTTAACTTATCTATCCAATAATAAAAAAAAAATCAACTCATCCCAATTTCTCAGGTTATATGATGTCAAATGTGACATAGACAATTTTGAAAATATTAACCATAAAAACTACGTTGGAGAAAATTTAAAATGTTTAATTGTGATTAACTTTTTTATTTTATAATATGAAAGGCTTATTTTTTATCTAAAGACACAATTAAGCCTGAGTTGATGCTCTATTGCAGTAATATTTCTTAGTAGATAATTATTTATTTAGGAGATGAGTTTCGTCTTCCAAATAGTTTAGCCGAGGAATAAATTTTTAATTATTATGTACTGTTCTGCCTTTCAGAGTTCGAGAGAAATATTCAGTTTAGAATGGCATAGGGAATTATATTTCGTCAAATAGTTGAAAATTGAAGAACCTTACTAACTTGTATTGTTGAAAATTTATAAGTGAGCCCAGATCTTAATAAGCTACCCATAGCAACCACTTTTTCTTATAACATTATTAAAAAAGGTTGTCTGGGATTAATTTCTTTTTCTGGGCTGCTTGAAATATGTTATCTTCAATAAAACCATTCTCCTATCCACTGTGCAAAAAACGAATCTGCTGCTCATTTCCCCAAATTATGAGATATTAAATTTTAGGATCTTGAATTATTTTTCACTGCTTTTTGTTGGAATCTTTTCATTGTTCAGGGATATTCAAACATATTATTTTTTTAGTTATTTATTTTTATAACGATTTAATTCCGTCTCATATGCCTGATAAAGTAAACTTTGATCAAAAAAATTGGTGAGGAATCATTCAAAGAATCCTTGAAGAGGGTTTCGATTTCGCGTCTAACCATTACGGGGATTCTGGCATATTATAAAATATTCGAAAAATTCGTGACTTAATGTTTGAATGGTCCCTAAAAAATCATAATTCGAGTTACACTACCGTCTAAAACTGTCGACACGATCAGCGGAAGTACTATTTAAAATCACTGCTGACTTTGAAACGAGATTACTCGTTTCAAAAAGGAACAAGTAACTTTTTCAAAAACCCTTTAGAAAGCTTATTAAATTACGACTTGAACTTGTGGCATGACCTAGGCAAGTTGTAGCAAAAATCTAAAATTCATACCCCACCGTCTTTGAAGTCTTATCTTTAATTTAAGTAAAAACTCGACTCAGACAAGCTTGAACATTTATTGTCAAGTCTTCGGAACCCGTGAATATTAAAAAACAAAATCTGAGAAATTCTCGGCGATCGCAGCTCTCGCGGTCGACAGCAGTAATCGCCGACTGAAACTTAACGTTTGACACTTGGACTTGGTATGAATTTCAGATTTTTGCTACAACTTTCATAGGTCATGCCACAAGCTGAAGTCAAGGTACAAAATTCGAGAAATCCTTGCATTCTTTTTTTGAACTTCTCATGTGGTACATTCTCTTCAAAAGGTAACAAATATCTTTATTAGGGCTCACTTGATGCGTAATTTGATAAGTTTTCTAACAGGGTTTAAAAATAGTTTCTCACTCCTTTCTTGAGCGAGTAATCACGTTTCGAAGTCAGCAGTGATTTTTAATAGTACTTTCGCTGATCGTACCTACAATTTCCGACGGTAGTGTATGATAGATATTAACTATGAAAGATGAAAAGAGAGCATTTTTCATGCATTTTAAATTGAATATGTCCTTCAATAACTCGACGTATTTTCATTTTCTAGGGCAAGTACATATTTTCTGAGAAACCAAAGCATTTGGATCCAATAATGCGAAAAGGATGTCTTTTGAAAGAACCTGCTTTACCTGGTTGAAATTTTCTCATCGTGGATTTCGAACGAATTCCTTGAGAAGATGTCGAGGATTTTTGCTGACTTTGACAGTCATGGATCATTGGACAGCGATCTCATTTTTTTATGGATACTGATTGTGTTGTGGTAAGTAAACATCGTTATGTAAGTTGAAGGACCTCGCACAAAATGTTACGACTTTTGATAAGTTTCACGTAAAGCATCACAAAACCGGAACATCAACCAATTTGACCGAAATGCCTTTTCTGCTTTATTTGATTATTGTTTTGTTACTAAGGTTTTTTTTTCTCCTCAAAGTCACCCATTGTTCATGCAATAGTGTTAGTGAGGCTTGAGTTGGATCAGTTGGATTTTATATTTTATTTTGAATTTATTTTAACTTAATCTGGAATTTCTTTCACAGGAGTTTGATCACCTACAACTTTTGCTGCAGAAGGAAGCAGTGGCGGGAGTCGCCCAAAGAAGATTGCAAAGTATTGAATCTTAACAAAAGTTACTGTAAATTCTCAGTTTAAGTAGGGGAAACCAGTGCGAAGTGGATACCAGTACGAACTGCATAACGGGAAAAAGTGCTCGACTATTAAAGCAAAAGTTCTGTAGTATTTTTTTATAAGTATCACTATTTAAAAAAATTCGTTACAAATGTGGGAGTGTCTACACAAAAATCCTGCTATTCGTACCGAAATTTCGGTACAAGTAGCCCCTTTTCCAGCTCCCCATATTTGTACCGAAAAAATCCGGCTATTTGTACCAAAATTTCGGTACACGTAGCCATGTCCATTTTAGAAATGAAAAATTAAAGGTTCAGTGTTTTTGACGTGACGATGACAATTTTATTCGGTGACAGATTATCATGGTTTACAAAACTGTGTAATGATTAAATCTCTTAATTTTCATCGATGATATGTTTTACGTGTTTTTATAAGAAGTGTCGTTCGGTACGAGTTGAATGATTTGTGAACAACTTAACAGGTTTGGCTTGGATATCAAAGTAATTTTTTTGCTTTTAGGTTTTGAGCACAAAAAAGTAAGCGATACCAACAAATCAACGTTTAAAGAAATAAGCAAGTTCCTGCCTTCTACCAACATAATGAGATAAAATTATTCGTAGTTATTTTGTCTATGATTGTTGGTAGCAATGGCTGTCATAGTTGCATATTAAATACGTGTAAGTAAATACTGTATAAATAAAAAAAAGTTTTTGAATGGCAGTTTTGGATTACTATTTCATGAATGTATGCACAATGTCCTTCGACAACTGATAGGGAGGGCTTAAAATATGAATATTCACTTCGTACCAGAAGAGCACTACCTGAATAAAATTGCAACGTGTTAAATAAGAATAAAATATAGGATAAATGGCTAGTATAATTCATTTGATGGCATTGCTAACTTTCAAATTAATGTGCCAGCTTTAATTTGACATGTAATACTTTCCCAACTTGTTTGTCATTTATCAATATTATGACTTAGAAGTTTTTCTATCTACCTCGTACTGGTTTCTCCCATTTAATTTCACTTTAGGCCGTTTTCATATTAATATGTTTTTTTACTGTTTATGATACTTTGATTTTTTATAATTTGTATGTTAAAACAAAACTACTTTTGCTTGTGAAAGAAGTATCAGAAGGAGGCAGTTTTAATAAATACATTAATACGGGATTTGGGGAAAAAAATTGTCAGTTCATTCTAACAGGAACATTTATTGACATAAATGGATATAGTACAAGATATATGAAAATGGCACATGAATTGTAGATTAGTAGTACAATTTTATTTTATGTCGAAGTCGGCGTCTGGATTGTTGAAGTAGATGAAATTGGCTCTATATTATCTTTTGTTTCTTTCATGTTGGAACTGGCGAATTTATCAACAGCTTTTTGTACCATGACTGTCGCTACAGTCAGACTTTCGGGTGTAACATAATTTCGTGTCAATTCTGCGATCTGCTCTTTTATCTGAAACAAAAATTTTATTATTTATTTCCCATTTATAATTTCCTTTACCTTGACTTAAATAATGCAGCCTGTTTTAAACAATCGTTGTGTATAAAAGTGCTTAAATTTTTTAAATAATTAATTTTGGTGACTACTTCTACTATAAAACCTCTGTAATCCCTGATTCAAAAAATAATTGTCCTGACATTTTTACTATTTGAATTTAAACTGTTAATGTTGGGAATATTTAAAATTTTAAATTGTTCAGTTACTAACACAATAACACAGGTTATCAGTTACCCAAAGTGAAAGATTACAAAATATAATTATTCAGATGGAAATGCTTTTCCTTTAAAATTTTTCAACTCTTTTACATTTGCATAATTATTGTTTTAAAGTGGATTAGGTGCACCAGTTTAAAATTATTCTTATTGAAACTTCAACTTGACTCAATTACTTTGTGATAGAAAATCAGTCTCAAAACCACAGTATTCTAAATGAATAAAAAAAAAGAAAAACCAAGAGCATCACTGCAAACAGAATGAAAACTGGGAATGGAAAAGAATGAAGATTAGGCCAGCTGTCATTTTGATCTCTGGTGTTTCCATTCTCTTTGTATTTACATTTTAAATACATGTATAAATAATTATATTAAAAATAAATATAGAAAAATGTATATATGAATAAATATATAAAATTGTAAATTTTACAATTTTATGGCGCTCATTTGGTAAGCACTTCGCTTCCTCATTATGATTAATTTGCAAATATGTTTGCTTTTTCATAGAAGAAGTCAAAATACAAATAAGTCAAGCAAAACCTCTCGAATCGAAGAGCCTTTTCTATTCTTGCATGAACTTTGAATTATGTTAATGAAAAGTTTCTCTGTAAAAAAAACAACAGATTTTTCAAATTATTTAAATGACGACAATTTCCGTACTCTTCAACACAATGAATTAATGTTGTAGGTCAATCGATTTCTTCTCTTCAATAAAATGTATTAATATTATAGTTTAATCGATCCTTCTCGAACCAAGGAATTTTCTATTCTTTCATCAATTTTGATTTATGAGAATGAAAAGAAAGGTAATAATTATTTTTAGAAATCCTTCGGTCAGTTTTCAGATTTTAGGGTTGAAAATAAGTTCTCCAAATGTCATCAATTCATCTGCAACCGTCTGCAAGTTATTGAGTTTATAACTAAGTATGACACGCACACGTACAATTGCTTAGAACATTGTATTAAACATTTTTAAATTGAGGAACGTTCAATTTAACGAATTTAAACATTATCAAAATTGTTACCATTGCAAAGCTATCTCTACGAGGAAGCAAAAATGAAATTCTTGTAGAAAATTATAATTGATACTCACTTGATTTTTGGTGAGTGAGAATGCAGGAAACGAGATGGTACAAATTGGAGTGAAGGTGCATATTGATGTCGTAAAAACGACTCCAACAATAAGAATCAACATCACGCTGAAAATATAAATTCCAGCTTTTGCTCCATACAACAAAGCGAAACTTGTAATTGGAATCATTTGTGTCCAGGCTCCTGACCAACTGGAAATTTGATTTTGGCTTGGTACCAGTTCACTATAACTAGGTTGTCTTGCCCCTACATAATCTGGATAAGTAGGGTAGAAATATCGAGCTGGAAAAGATTGATCTTCTTGACTGTAAACTCTAGCGTTTTCCGATACAAGTCCAGTGTTCGATGGTATTTCACGTTTCTGAAAATTTTCATCAGATACCTCTCCGGATTGAGGAAGAAGTTTTACTCCTAAAACTGCAGGGCTAAGAGCCAGCATTATCAAAAGGTATCTCATCGTAAAATAGTGAATCCTAATTTCAGAAACAAACAAATAAAAACATTTTTTATATACATAATTTATTTATGTTAGATTATAGAAAAGATACTTTCAGAAGGATGTTGAATTTAAATATAGATATGGAAATAAATACAAAATTTAGTAAACAGCTTTCAAAATCATTTCAGGAATTTTTAAACATTGTAAGTATTTCTAAAAGATTTCAGACCGAATACATTTCAATTAATCAGGGAGGTTCTACATTTGAGGTCGCAGAATGTCTCGGAGACAAAATATGTTGTTTTTTTAAAGGAAATTAGAATATAAATTGAGATATATAAGATTTGTTTCTAGATTCTGATAGCGTTCATAGTCTTCTTTTAAAATCCGCCAGAAAATAAAAAAAAATTCAAACTTAACAAAATGACGGTGGGTTTTTTGAAATTATTAAGATACGATATTATCAAAAGCCCAAACTTATATTCTTTTCCATTTTTTAATTCGGCCTTATGTAAGAATGGCGCACAACCAGCGTTATGCCGGCTAAACCATTTTTGAGGGTGGGAGATTTTTTCCTAAAAACATAATTTTTCTCGGAAAAGATGCAAGATATCGCAAAAGAGAAAGTGGTATTTTTCATAGAACTTTTTTAGACGTGCAAACTTGTATGTTGACATTTTTTCGTATCTGCCGTTGTTTGCGGGCAAAATAAGAGAATTCGATTTTATTTATAAGAAAAAATTCTCCTGTCCACAAATGTTATTTAGCCCGCATAAAACTGACAGAATGTTTTCATAACAAAAGGACAAATTCAACAAAAAATTGCCAACAAATATAAGTGTTTGTTTTTGTTGAGAAAATCGAATTTTAATATTTTCAGAAAAACTCAATTAGGTCAAAAGTTATAAAGGGTTAAAGAAAGAATTGGTGTTTTTTTTAAAACAAAGCACACAATTCAAATACGCATAACTTAGAAGAAAATGTTGACTTTGCAAATCGGAAAAATGTGTATCGCCTAATTTTTCTCTAAAAAACAACTTTGGTCCCCGAGAGATTCTGCGATTTTAAGTGTAGAACCTGCCAACTTGAAATGGATTCGGTCTTAGCAATACGTATTCCAAAATATTTTCTCGAACTTCAAAACTGTTATTTAAAAAGATGTGTTCATATCCCTCAAGCCTAAAAAATATCACTTTTTGCATCTCTATTCTCCATTACTAATTACAGAATTTGCATGTAATTTTTTCAATATATAATCTTAAAATTTGATAAAAGCGCTTATGTTTTTAATTTGAACAACTTATCGATTATTTGAAATTGATTGGAAATGCCGATTTGGAATACTACATTTGAACGAGTGGCCATTATGATGATGTCCGTTATATGGAGTGTGAATCCGCAAATGAACTTTAAATGTTTGATATTTTAAATTTAATAATAAGTGTCGATATACAAAAAACTGAATGTGCCTCGTGACTTTTTCAAAAATACTTAATATAACCAATCACTGCAGAGACTGCCTTATAACTGGCGTCACATCAATCATTAAAACACATGAAAGCAAGCTGTTTTTCACTTTTGCAAATTAAATTTAAACATATTTAAACTCCGTGTAACGTCCTGTAAAAGACGCAACACCTAATTATTTTTCGTATTCATGACATATGCAAATTCTCTATTGGAAGTCATTTTGGCGACAGTCTCTCTAAAAAAAAATAAATAAGTAAACTAATTATAATCAAAGGCAATCACTTTTTTTCTATTGAATCACTATTTTCCTTTTTCTGCATTTAACTTAATAAAATATTCCAAACTGTTAGCATACCTTTCTAACAGAAAAAAGGTACAACTGGTCACAGTAACTGCCCAACTAGTACTGAAGCCTTCGTTAGTCCTTCGATGACCGAGTGCAAAATTTTAGTGTTCTTATCTTATACACGAAAGAAAAATTCATTTTAGTGACAACCTTCTAGGGCATATTTAGAGGGATTTTTGTCCCTTTAGAAACCCTAAGGTTTCAGGTCCTTTTAACTTTAAAAGAGAAAACTTCCTAATGACCATTATACACACAGTTTTATCTGATCTTCCAAACTTTGGGTCGAGCAGAATATTTGTACAAAATTTGATAGTTTCTACTCTATTCCTACCTTGTTTTTTAACCCAGACAGAAACTTTGAATTACTTTTTATTAACATACAAAAAATTTGTGTAATTTCTTAATGTGCTTCAAAACACGTGAGTAAAATTTTCAAATATTTACAATTAAAAGTTCCAATTGAATTAACAATACAACGGAAATTTGCTCGATATTATGAAATGAAACATTAATTATTTATAAGAGATATATTTCATAACATTTGAAGATCTGATAATAATTTAAGAAATGCTTAGGAAAATACATATTTTGCTGATGGTATGTAGCAGAATGTCCTAATGAGCAACTCCATTAGGTCGTTGATATGATCTACGAAATTTTGAGATCTCCAGATAAAATTGATCATTCGTTTCCGAAGAGCAGAACCGTGATATTTTCTACTTAAAGCTTACAACTTCGAAATTCTTTTCGCCATTTTTACATTTATTTTTTCATCTCTCAAAACTGTCAGCAAAAATCCTCACTAACGACCTCTAATGACAACCTGTAAGATTTGGGAATTTTTCCTTCTTCCCGCAAACATTTGGTGATGAGAAAAAATACCTGAAAAGTTTCATAACAAATATTTTTCAAAATAACATTAAAAAATCGATTAAACCTTGATAGTTCTGAAGAATCATCCAATTTTCTATTAAAAAAATTTGTTTAAAAAATTAAAATATTATGTACATATTTAAAAATAATCATTTAAAAACGAAATTTGCATTCAAGAGACAAATTAAGTGCTTAGCAGCACACTTTTATGTCATAAAAACTATATTTATCTGTATTATATTAAGATTTAAGAAGTTTAATATTAAAACCCGTATTTAATAAGTGGCTATATTTATTGCTCGAACGTACAAGTAGGACATAAGAAATTAGAGCACTAACATGAAATTCATACTTTTAAATTAAAATAATACACGTATATCACAGCCATTTTCATTTCCGTTAGGCGTCCTTGATAGAAAAATATTGACAACTGGATTCAAACTCTACAATCACAGATTATAGTATATATCTCGTAAAATTTATCCCTCAATTACGCCGAAGACCGGATGCTTGTTCTAAACTACAGATACCTTTGAGTATACTCATAATAAATAAATAAATGTAACAAGTAACAAAAATCAACTTTGATTATTTTTTAACAAAAAGGATTCCTCCTGAATTTGCCTTCGAATTTGTTCCGTCTCATCTT
>CAKNWT010055665.1:0-10411 GCA_932066315.1 Andricus coriarius | reverse complement strand
ACAAATTTCGATGAAACGGGGACCAGATATTATTTTGTACGGCCGTGACGTACTCGTACTTCAACTTTATAGCCGAGATTTTTTTTCTCGATATTTCAACTGTTAGGTTAGCCGTGAGGTTTAGTTGTTAGCGATAGAATGCGTTAAACGTAGTTTAGGTGGTTCGAAACCCGTCACAGCGTTTTCGATTTTTAATAGCGTTAATATCGTTAAAAGCGTGCGACTATATCGTGTGTAATGTATCGTAATCTAATGTAATTGTTTAAGTTAAATTGTGTATATGTACCAACAATACACTTATGAATTGTATGATATGTGTGAGCATGTGTTTGTCAGTAGTGGATATCCCCAGAATCTGTTTGTAGCAAGAATGTTTTTTTTTTGCTGGCGCACGAAATTTTACATGACTGGGTTGTAGAATTCACATATATAGAGAGGTAGACTTTGTTTTCTACGATTGGAACTGTACACAGTAAAAAGAAAACCTTAAAGTCAGCACATATATCGACGGAGTTCAAGGTGTGATCAAAAGAAGAACGCGAGCACGATAAGTCAGCATAAATCGGAAATCTTAAAGTCAGCTCGATTTGCGGAAAAAATGTCCGTCATGTTTTGTTCGTAAATTCAGATGTATAATGCGGAAATTCAGTAAACTCACGACGGGCAGTGTCGATAAAGATGACTTTACGTCTGAAGTTGCACACTCGTACTGTCATGCACACGGAACATTTGAACGAGTTCCGCCCGCATGAATTGAAATTCATCTCCGTTTTAACTAACTTTCTGGCACTTCATACTTACTGTGAAAAATTCAGATCAATTATGCGGCTTTTACATTCGTTTTCGTCCTTAAACAACTATCCGCCAAGACAGACTGACTTTATGTTCACCTCAATATCATAAATTAAGTTACCCAGTGAATTTAAGGCCATCCTGAAAGTGAGTTCAATTAAATTTTAAGGTTTTCTTTTTACTGTGTACCTAACAGTTCCACTGATTTTACCTAACTGGTAGGTAATCTTTATTATCTCGTTGTATTATTTCTTACTGAATCACGAATTAAATTTTAATGAATTTATATTTATAATTCATATTTTCACATAAAATATTACCCTATTTCATTTTACATAACTAAAAGTGAAATTTTAATATAATGCCGCAATGTCCTCTGTTTACCGAACTAAGTTATGTAAAATTTAACACACAAATTTTCTCCGTGTGCTACTAGGTGTCACAGGGAGTAATATCTCGCACTAGAAAGTAGTTCTGAAGGTTACATATAAGTGAGCCACAAATTTTCACCTGATAACTACAATGAAAAGATGAGATAACCTGTATTATAGTGTACCACCTCATATTATTCTCAGCATTTATGCTGACTGTGCTTGTTGAAATATTTTGGAAATTTTTGTTTACCCCGTGAAAACCAAAATAAATATTACATTTCTCATCCCGATCATTAAAATTTATATTCAGGCACAGTTTACTATTATGAAATTAAGCAATAGAAACTATTCGTTATTTCGTTGTGTGGAGATTACATCATAGTTGGACACGAAATGCTATAAGGCCTAGGAAATATGATGACATGTAAAAATTAAGATCAATTGTATTAATGTTGAGTCGTTTATAATAATCATATACTAATAATAGTAGTGTGAATCATAATAATATAGGTCTGAATCCAGAACTGCATCTGTAATTGCTTCTGTAACTGCGTTTAGAACTGAATTCTGATCTGCTCTCGATTTTAAAGATAATTTTTTGATTTTGGCAGCGATCATTATCCCCGTTTGTACAACAATCCTCCAATAAGATGCAATAGTCATGAAAAACTGTAAAATTTAACAGTTGTCTCAGTACATATAAGCCCCTAATTTGTTAATATTATTATTTGATTCAAAATACTTGCAAATTTCATATTTTATTACCTTTGGAATAAAAGTATGATCGGGTCATACGGATTCACAAGCAACAAACCTAAACTCGTCGTGGTACAATTATTACAATGTGAATTGCTAAATCTTTAACACGATTTCTGGAAAAAATTTAATATAAAATTGATTCGTTCTTATGTTTTTTATGGAAAATAGATGTTTACAATAGATCCCATGAATCAAAACCCTTTCCCACTTGTCACTTCATGTAAATCGTATCACTGTGTCTACCCGGAAAAAGAATCAAAAAAATATCGTTACGAATACAGACGAAATAATATTTTCTTGATCTAAGAAAATATTCCTTGTCTCAAGAAAATGTACTAGATTAAAGAAACTTGATTTTCATTGTTTAAGTGTATTTTATTGAGACAAGACAAATTTTCTTGGATCATGAAGATATTGTAAATCATACTGTAAATCCGTATTCATACAAAAAATTCTTGATCATTGCTACATTTTTTCCGTTTAGTCGTTCGGAAAAATTGTCCTGAGAAATATTTGACAAATACTCATCCCTTATTTCTGGACGAGACTCTTCGTAATCGTATATCATAGCACTATTCCTATGAATCTGATAGCATACTCTCAATGTATTTATTGTATTTAATATAATTTTCAAAAGGTTGGAAATGTTGTAACATTTCAACTTAGTAGCTGAAGAAAGGACTATTCTTTTTTTCTTTAAATAAGAGAGTAAAACAAAAAAGAAAATGATAGACAATAATCGTTAAGGTTTCTGCAGATTTCCAATAAATCCATGTGAATTCCACGAATCAAAACCAATTAAATTTAAATTATTTAATTTATCCTTCATTGCTTAATATTATCGGGATGTTCATCGAAGCAGAAAACTGACAAAAAGAAAAACAGGAAAAAGTTGGGAAGAATTAAGAATAGCAGTTGTTCCACGGAAATAAACAATATGTTACTAGTGAAGAAAAATGTACAATGAAATTAGAAATTTTTTAATTTTCAGTACTCAAAATTAGGAATTGATTTTTTTCTCAAGTTACACTTTCATAATTAATTTATTTTTGTTGCCATGTGCTTACTGTCTACTATTAAGAAATTTCTCAAAATACTATATAACCTATTTCCAGCTTGTCCAGGGCTAGTATTACGGAAAATACCGTAAAAATAGCCCTAGCGCTGTACTTGACTGGTTAGTCTTACGAAACATTCCGTAATACTAGACAGTACCTTTTTAATGATTTAGCAATTTTTTCTAAAATAATCGGAAAACCCGGGCATTTGCACTTGTCCGCGGAATCGGCATCCTGATTAAGTGAATTTTTACCTAGTTTATCTTATTAGGGTAATCGGTACACTGGTTGGCCAACTCATTTAAATATTTTTATATGAATGAATACTCAAAAATAAAACTACTAATAAATAGTGCAGAATGAAGCGCAAACAATTCCGAAACGTATTTAAAAAGGCCAGGTTATTGCAGTGTAGCATTTTAATGCCAGAGTATAAACAAAATCTGTGTTAAGTTACGATTAACAATATCTGAAAAGCAAATTACTAACTTTGTTGAACTCATTCGAAATCGTTTAAACTTTTCATATACTATGTATGACTATTTATGACTATTTCACCACATTTCGGTCAATTACAGTGAACAATCATTGGTATATGCTCATGAATATGTCGTCATGTCCAATCTTTGTATTTATTGGCATCATATTGGTAATTTCTTTAAATATATACATCTTCTCTACTCCTTTAAACGTCTAACTTACTATGGTAACCTATGAGATTCGGTACGAAAGGGTGTTTCGCGTTGCTGATGCTGAGTTCAACTAAGTTGAATTGAATTTAGCTTATTACGAAAATAATAAAATGAATTCATCTTGATTCACGAGAACTCATCTTATTTCAAAGGAACTCAACCGAATTCAAGAATATTAAAAAAAACTCAATGAAACACAAAGTCAGTATATTTGTTTGACTTGGTTCTTGGGTATCCAGGAGGTAGCATCGTGTTTTCGTTGCTGTTTCCACCTGGTCTAAGTTTCTTACCTTGATAAGGGTGCTGTGTGAGCACCGAAACGTTGGTAAATATTATCGATGCTTTTTTATTGTGATTTCAAAGTAATAAAAATAAAAAAGACGAAAGAAATAAAAAAGAGAAGGAAGGGTATTTGATTGGTTGCCTTCTCATTTTTCTTTCCTCTTTTTTATTTTTGTCCAAAGAAACAAATTTTTATTTTGTTTTCAGGAATTGCAATAGGAGCATTTTGTGGTGTTTGTCCAAATTTTATCGTAAGATTCTTGGTTTATTCTCAGGAATTTATACATTGACTTGAATGTTTGACGTTAAATGGGATTTTGAATTTGATTTTAATCTAATTTAAGATTCTTACATTTTTAATTTTAAATCACAATTTCATTTATTTTAAAAGAAGTAAATTTAGTTCAAGAGATTTCAATCCGACTCAAAAGAATTTATGTCAATTCATATAGATCGAATTCAAAAGAAATCAACGCCATTCATTTGAATTCAAAAATATTTTCGTGAATTCTACAATTTCATAAGATTCGAGTTGAATGAAACTTATCGGAAAGTTTACTTGGCTGAATAAATTTAGTGGAATTCAACTTAATGCAAAATAAATTATATCCTTCATGCATTTTAAAGAATTATACTTACAGATAAAAAAAACAGTTTCTGAATTTCATAAAGATTTTGTTGAACAAACAAAAATCGAGAGAGTGAATAGGTAAATTATTGAGTATAAGATGATTTTTACGATTTTCGATAAGCTTCAGGGTATTCGATGACATTAGAGCCAATTATTTAATTTGCGAATAATATTGGAAACATAGAGTGGCACTTCTCACTGATTTAAAGTTAGAGAGTATACAATATACATATATAACATATGATAATAATTATTTCATATAAAATATTCATGTAGTAAGAGTACTGTACGTTGAAATACTTGATTCAGTATCATTTTTAAACTGATTTGTTTTCCCTGATTCAGTTTGTATCGCGATGACTAAATACTTTACTGTTGTTCCTAGGATCTAAAAAAATTATATTCGTTTACTTAACACGTTAGGACGATCATATGTATTATAATATTGTAAGTAATTATACTAACATTTGCAACAAATCCGTAATTTAAAGCAGCTAATCCATACATCGAAAAAAATAGAGGTCTTTGAGATAGTTGTTGAGAAAACTGTTTGATCTAGAGGATAAAATAATATTGATAATGGTAACAGGAAAGTATAACATATTTTTAAACAGAATTGGAAATTTCTGAAATAAAAATAATGTTTCATACCTCTTGTTTTAACTCAACATTGGCATTTGATCGACTTACATAGAAAATAAGTTTTTGAGCTCTACGAGCCTAGAAATGACACAAAATAGGTCAATTTAAATAATGAGATATTCAGTGGCGGACTGACCATAGTTGGGATGCGGGAAATCCCGCATCTATATAGTGTTTTTAGGATAATTATACAAAAAATTACAAGAAAATGATCGCTATATTTGTAGAAGAATTAGTTTAAACTTTTAAAAGTTTCGTTCCCGTTTGAGTGATGAGGTCCCACTCCAGTCAGCCACTGAAGATATTTCTGTGTCCTAATTTACTCTTAAAGTGTACAATAGACTTTTACTAAAATATTTTTTTGTATTTACCGCATTAGTCGCTGTTGCGCTTTTAATGTTTATGTATAACAGTTGTGATATATGTAATATGCACCAACATATGCCGTCCATAATAGATATTACTGTATGCTTATTAAAGTTGCCTTCAAACATAGAATTGAACACAAAGTGTGAGTTCGCCAAAAGCGAAATCATAGTCGAAAGTATTGACAATGTTATTGGCACTCCATATACTCTATCCACTTCCCAGGATATATTCGAGAGTTCCAGATGTAAATGTCTAATTATGAAGAAATCATTTTTAAAAATGTAAATACTATGATATTCTTTAAGTGTAATTATTTACTTACTTTACCAAATCTATCAAGGTTATTCTTCCTTCCGCTGTCGAAAAATTAAATTCAGCAGGCATAACTAAGTTAGTTTTTCCTCGTTTAAAATTGAATTTAGCTTTTTTGAAGTGCATTTTATTATAGGCACCGTTTTCTAAAAGTGTATTGATATTTTTAAAGCAGACCCCTATACATCTGTAGAATAAATTACAATTAGCTGGAAACCATCTTGATATTTAAATCAAACTGTATTGCCTTATTAAATATTAAATACGTACGTCAAGATCGTTCCATAAGTTAAATCAAAAACTGTAATTAAAACAAGTGGAGCAGTGTCACTATAAACGCAATATAGATTTTGTTGAATGTTGATTTCCATTAAATTCTTTTGAAACAACGCGTCATTGTTTTTCCAAATTATATCAAATATGGTAATTAGACTTAATTCAGTAATTGCTATTACCATCGCAATTATTGTTTGTGCAGAAAGTGTGCGAATGTTAATTTCAGACACAAAATTTTCTAAAGTTCCATTAAGCAGCTCTATTCTTTTGTTGCAAAGATGTAGCACCTAAATAAATTATAAATATGTGAATTAATAATTCTTTTTTAACTTCATTTACCATATTAACAATTGTATATCAAGGGAAATACCTACAATAGGTACGAACCTTTTGGTTATACAAGCATATAATTATTATGAGCATTGCACTAAATGCATTCAAAACCCATCCGAAACGGAAAATCAGTTCATTTGAACCTTGAATAGTGTTAAATTTGCATGCGGAAAATCCATGTATTATTGGACTATAATAATACAAAATAATCATAGTCATTAAATAGATTAAACTCAGTATAGGTCTTGGATGTCCAACAGGGATTTCAACAAAATGTAATCCCGAAATCCAATTCATCACTGAAACGGGTAATAGGGCATCTTTCAATTTTTTCGGATGCCAAGTTAGGACATTCAAGATTTTCATGATTTTTTATCTAGCATGCATTCATTCACTGAACGTTTACTGTTATTATTCATATTGTAAAGGCTACAGTCATTATTGTATATCATTAAGCTATTTCCCTTTCGGCGAGCCTCTAGGGGTAAGCGTGACACTACCCGATTCGGGTAGTGTGTTTTTTATTATTGAATCTAGATAAATTGTTCTTATAATGCAGTTTATGTGTCGTTCTGCCACATATCATTAAACCAGATCTAGAACATGAAAAATAATTTAGTGTTATACAGCAAAATTCTTTCAACTCTCTTGGATGCAGGAATTTAAATTCATGAATTATATTGAACAAAAGTTAATCTATTCTTAGTTTTCATGCAACATAATGATATTAATCATTACAAGGATTTTTCTAATAAAATCATCTTTCCTTTATTCGAGTAATGAAAGAAGTACATATTCAGTAATTGCTTCAGTAGCATCATCTAAGCTTCAAAGATATAATTTAATATTAATATTTTCAACTACTATAACTAAACTGATGAACACGCTATCAAATATTGTTTTTTGTTTAATTTTTATTATTATGCTGTATAATTTTTTTCACATTAGCATCACACAATTAGTGTATGTGGGTCATTCCAAGTTTTTTTTATTTGACTGCGGAACCATGTCAGCGATTTAGCTAGCTATTTTTTTCCTAATAGAAGGTACCCAAGAAACCCCAAAAACAAAATATTAGATTTCTCAAATCAAAACTTCAAGTGCATTTTTTTTTAATTTGACTTTTTTCGCCAATTTTATTTTATTTTCAAACGTGCGTAAAAAAGGCAATTCATAACCGATTTTAAATTTCAATAGCTAAAATTTTTCATTTTAAAGAGTAGTTTAAGGTAAGAAATTTACCTGTGTCAAAACCTGAAAAAAATAGGCCATCTTCGAAGGTATCTATAAATTCACTAAATTTCGCCAAACTTAGAAAAGCTGCCAATTGATTATTTTCAAGTTTAGCTATCTCGCCTTTGTAAACAAATTTAAAATATAATATACTTAATAGAAATTATACGAAACTAATTTCAGCGAAGCCTTTCTCCTGCTTTTACATAAATATTTAGAAGGATGAAAGAACTACTTTTTATCAAATTTATCATTTTTACATCGATTTAATTGCTATACTGCAAACTTTATAAGTGAATATTATATGCAAATATATACATAAATCCTTGTACAAAAAAAGCTCTGGGCCTTTTCTGTGCATTTTAATTTCTGAGATGCAGTGAATTTTCGAAACTAACTCTATTTCTAGGGCCCCATTATTTATTTTGAAAAATATTGCTTTTATATAAAATAGGGAGCTTCTGCACATACCGAAAAATTCCAGCTGTGTGTACCGAAATTTCGGTATAAATAGCCCCTTTTCCAGCTCCCCATATTCGTACCGAAAAAATCTAGCTATTTTTACCGAAATTTTGGTTACACGTAGCCACGGCTATAAAAACATTCTACAGAGAAATTGCGTATTTCGTAGAAATCAAATCTGAAAAATGAAAATCTCGCTGATTTTCTATGATTTTGGTCCAAAAACAAACTATGCATTGAAAAGTATATATTTCAGGCAAAAATATTTCACACGAAAAATATGGATCTCAACAAATTACACATTTGCTCTGTAAATTATTTTTGCATGCAGTCAATTGTTTTTGACTAAGAACAGTTTTAAGATAAAATTAAAAAGATCCTTTTAGTTTTTCTAATTTATGAAGAATGGTGTTGATTACACAGCCACACAAAAAAATTATTTTCCGCGTCTGGAGGTCAGACCATGTTTGCTATATGTTTTTGGGGTCACTGAATCCAAATCCGAGGTCCGAAAAACCTTAGTACGTCAGGGTTCTGATATAACCTCAAAAACCCTCATAATTTCTTTTTTAAAGAGTCCGGGGGTCGGACTATGTTTATTATATGTTTTTGAGGTCGCTTAATCCGAATCCGAGGTCCGAACAACCCCAGAAAGTCAGGGTTTCGACATAACCTCAAAAAACCTCATAAAAAATCTTTTCCCGGGTATGGAGGTCAGACCATGTGTAATATATGTTCTTGGGGTCGCTGAATCCGATTCCGAGGATCAAAAACTCCCAGCACGTCTGGGTTCTGACCTAACCTCAAAAAACCAAACAAAAATCGTTTTCCGGGTCTGGAGGTGAACCCTGACGTGCTGGGGGTTTTGGGACCTCGGTTTCGGATTCAGCGGCCCCAAAAACACATAGTAAACATGATCTGACCTCCAGACCCGATATAAGATTTTTTATTAGGGTTTTTGAGGCTACGTCAGAACCCTGACGTGCTGGGTTTTTTTGGACCTCGGATTCGGATTCAGCGACCCCAAAAACATATAGCAACCATGGTCTGGCCTCCAGACCCAAAAAAAGATTTTATTTTGTGTGGCTGTGTTATTCATGATGCACTTTTATAACAGGCCTAAAGATCTTGAAAAACTATAACTATTTTGTGTTCAACATTCTTCTCTGCAATCAATAGGCTTCGAAAAAAATTAATTTTCATTTTATAATATTTTTGGCTTTCAATAAACAAGAATTTTTTATTTTATCTAGGGTAAGTGTCCCAATTACTGCGGTGTCATGGTTTAACCTTACTTCAATTCAATCTTTCACCTATTACACATTGAAATAATATGGTTCTTCTGTTTCAACCTAAAGAATTATGTATGTTGTGCATTAAAAAAAATATGCCTGCTGCGCGGGCACATTCTCATTGCACGCTACGCGCGCGGCTCGCTTCGCTCGCAAGTTTGAGCGCGCCTAGGGCGCGCGACTGTTGGTTCTCGCGCTTCGCGCTCGATAATAATGTTTATACCTCGCGCTACGAGCTCGGTCTTAGTATTTTCCACACATTTGTGCACAGACCTTTGAAAATTAAAGGTCAAAGCTTTAACAACTGTAATTTGATGATTGTGAATTCCCTTTTGTTGAAGCTCCTTCGGCTTTAACGAACAGATTCTTATCACGCATCTCGTGCTTCGCACACAATGTTGTCAGACACCTGGTACTGGCACTGCTTATTCAGATATTGCAGAATAATGTACAATTTTTATTTTTCATGATGACATTAAAATTTTCTCCTTACATTGCACTAATTTGTATTCTCAGCTGCCCTGAAAATGGGCCCAGTTTGAGCGCACAAATCAAAAACTGTGATTCAAACCCCTCATAAACTACAATCATAAAGTGAAATTAAACATTTTTTTTTTCAACTTGACTTTATAGAGGGTTCTCAAAGCACCTACGGCCTTGACGATTACATTCTCATTGCGATACTCACACTTCGTGCTCAACAACTAGGTTATACAGATGATTGCTTTTGAACAAATATGTTATCGAGCGCGAAGCGCGAGAACCAACAATCGCGCGCCCTGGGCCCGCTCAAACTTGCGAGCGAAGCAAGCCGCGCGCGATGAGAATGTGACCTCGCGGCGGGCAGATTTTTTTTTTATTTTTAATGTTTTTTTTTATGATTAAAACAAAAACTAAGCGTCTT
>CAKNWT010055655.1:0-13869 GCA_932066315.1 Andricus coriarius | reverse complement strand
CGAAAAAACTTTTTAATTTAATAATACAATTTTACACATTTATTTATGAATTTTATAATTTAATCGAATGGTTTTTGGAAAATAAAGAACAATATCCTAATACACTTATGATGAAAAATCATCTTCTTTTCGAAAATTCTGCAGCACAGGACAATAGACGGAATAACTTGACTGGATTGTCGGCGCGCGAACGGGAGAAGAAGAGAGTGGGGAACCACGGTCGAACTGTAAGGAGTGGGGGTCAGAATTCCCCTCTGAGACTTCTCCTCCGCCACGTCACTTCGAGCTCGAGATTTCTTCAATCGCTTGCCCTGTAAAATTTCACTTTTGCCTAGTAGGTCCCTTTTCTCGGATCGCGTCACAAATAATTCAGTTTCCTGCTTCCGATGTTCGCTTCAACGATAAATGCATTTTTTGCATGTAACATACAAATCATTTATTGCATTTTGACGTGAACAACAAAAATTTATGAAAAGAAATCTTTGAGATGCCTATAACATTAATTAATCTTTTCTCAGTAGGAATCATTCAATTCCCCAAATTGTGGGAAATATTCCCAAACTGTTGTATAAATTACCATATGTTTAGGCAAAATTCCCTAAAAATTGTAGGTGTTATCTAATTTCCTAAATTTTAGGGAATTTTCCTAAATTTTTAGTGAATTATAAGAACTTTAAAGAAAATTTCCCCAAATCTTGGGGGAAATGATTCTCCCCAACGAAAATGGGGATTTTTGCCCACTAAAAAGTGAGGAAAGTTCCGGCAATTTTTTACAGTGTAGCCTACTTTCTGCACCTGTTTCACACCGTATTTTGTATGACAAATGCAGGACATTTTCAGTTTTAGAAACAATAAAAACTAATTTCTCGGAACTTTTTAAATACCATAAGTTATGAGAATCTTTGGAAATTTACTGTAACTTCAACGAACACATTCTCATCACGTATCTCGTACTTCGTACTCGATTTTGTCTAAAGTGCGAACTTTTCTACATTAAGTTCGACTCTGTTATAGCAAATGTATATTATATTTATTTCTGTACGTCGGTCTGATACTGCTTATTCAGATATTGCAAAATAACAAATTTCATTTTTCATGATTACTTTAACATTAGTTCCTTATTTCGCATTATTCTTTATTCTCAGCTACCCTGAAAAATGAATTATTTCAATACATTTATATTATTACAATTCATATGTAATATGTTTTATTTTTTCGTATATTGTGTTTTCCAACAATTAAATTTTTTTATTGTTAATGTTATTTTTTATGATTAAAACAAAAACTACGCGTCCTATAGAAAATGATCAATAATAAAGTAGTTCTTTTTGGGATGAAAAACTTTTGTCTATTCATTTTGCTTCCTCATAGAGGGAGGTTTGTAATGGCCAAAATGTTCAAATCTACTTTTTTTGACATATTGCGATATAATTCGACCCCAGGAGCTCGAAAATACAATTTAAAAAAAATGTCTGATAGAATTTTGAGCTAGATCGGCCTTTTTGAAGTTTTTTTTTTATTTACAGATTTCAAATAAAAATTACCTTGTTTATATGAGAAAAACTTCGTTGATATTCAAAATACAGCAATAGAAGTTTAAAAAAAGTGTGTATTCTGCTTATGTGAGAAAAATTGTGTTCATATCAAGAATACTACAGTACTGTATCTGACATGTTTATTCGCGTCTTCGAGACTCGTCGAATTGCTTATTGGCGAACTTTCTATGACCTCTTGTCATCTAGAAATATTTATATATAAGTTTAAATATACATTGTTTATCTTTTTCATATGAGGAAAACTTTTTAATATCGGGAATACAACAGAAAAAATTAGATGGCATGTATTATATAGTAATTTTTTATAAGTAGTCTTTTTTAATTAATATATTTGCATTCTCGCCCATTCTTATTCGCGAGTAATCGCAAATGTCACAAGAGTCAACTTTTAATCTTGTATTAATAATCTCAGAATAGACTTGTTCGCTTTCTACATTCTTAAAACTTTATTATTTTCATTTTTAGCAATTCAATTTACAAATAAAACTACCTCCAAATATAATTTTAGGTTAGAATCTCGGATACCATATTTTTTTAATAACTTGGAAAAAATAAAGTTTCATCATAAATGTATCAGATAATAATTTTTGTTTTTCAATGTTACATGTTACATTGTTTATGTGAAGAAAACTTTTTTAATTTGGAATATAACACTACCGTAAGTTAAAAAGTTTTTGATTGAAACAGAACATATCGATTGACATCGTGATGGGCTCTCTGATTTTCTGGAAATAAGATTTTGGGTAAGACAGAAACATAAACTTGAAAAATACTTAAAGTATCCATTTTTTCTTTTGTTGCAGAAAAACCTCCCTCTATGAGGAAGCAAAATTTATTTGACACCTATGAGGAAACAAAATGCTCATAAAATGAGCACGAATAAATACACTTATAGTGAATACATCCATAGTACTTTGCAGCGGTATTTTTTTCTTAGCATGTGTCGTTTGTCCAAAAATTTAATTTTTTATTTTTAATGTTATTTTTTTTGCGATTAAAAAGAACTACGGATCCTACTGAAAAATTGATTAATACAAAAATTTTAGATCTTTTTTGGGTTATTGTTTCTTTTTAATATCAAGAGATGGCTGCAGCGTAGATTGGCGTGAAGAAATATATTTTTTACATGAAAAAATAATTACAGACGTTTTAACACACTGCAATAATGGTTTCGTAGGGAATTTATCATTTCGCGTTTGCTAAACAGACGTTTAAATTAGCATTTCCTATGCGCGTATGCAAAAAATTGTATTCGTTAAAATTTAAAAACTTTTGTAATATAATCCAATTTTCGTGGAAAAACTTTAATAATTTTCAAATACCACTTCAGCGTATTTACCTAACATTCTCTGAACCGTTTCGACGCATTAAAATTTACCCAAATTATACCTAAGGGGTCGTGCACATACTACGTGACGCGATTTTCTTTTGTTTAAATAAAGATGAGAATAAAATTTCCATAAAGCCAAAAGGGATACGACGATATAAACAAAATAAAAACGCGTCACGTAGTATGTGCACGATTCCTTATGTGATTTGTGGACATTGCAAAAATTTTACAACGCGAAGTTGACTTCACTGCAGGGGTTACAAGGTTGCTTCAACCATAAGACCATGTCATACTTACCCGATTCACATCTAAACAAAATGAGATATCGAGTTGAAAATTATTACAAACAATTATACAAACGTTCCTCAGTGCCCTTTTTTTAATTCCCTAAATTTGCAACTCTATACCTTATTGCGTGTGGACGCGAGTTCTTCCAAAAAATGTTGGTAAGGTAGGAAACTGGTAAGTATGCCATGGAGTTAATGAAGTGTCCATATATCACGTGATAATTTTTGCTATAGTTTGGTATACTCTTTATCTCTCTCCATTTCACTGGACTGAGAAAGACATGAGTGTTGGTAAAACGACTGCAACCTGTTTTGGTTCTTATACGATGCGTTCTCTATTTTTTGCATTACACTAAAAAATTATTTATATTTCCAGGTATCATTGTTACTTCACATGAAAATTCAAGAAAAAGCAGACAGGCTGACACTTTCTGAAAAAACTGAAAGCATCAATTCAGAGTGAAATCTCTTTAAAATAAAGCACGTAGTACATCTAAAAGCGCAAACATTGTTGGCAGGACACCGTCGACACTTTCGTCGTAACAAATGTATGATAATCAATTTATTAACTTGTTACTCATTCACTACGGGCCCACTTTTAATCTGATGTCATTGACTATATCACAGTTATGTGGAATAACTGTGGGGCTAAAGTTATTTTCCTCATAGTGCGTAATTACAAAACGATTTTATAACAAAATTTGGTTGAAGTTCATGCGCGAGGGCCTTTAGAAAAAGCAGAAGAAATCTTTAGTTCAAGATATACAATTAAATTAATCAATGTATCTCATAAGGAATCAAAGTCAATAACAATAATCAAATAAGAAAAATTTGGGCTTTAGGAAGCTCAGCAGCGGGGGGGGGGGGGGTGAAAATCCTCAGAAACTCTGGGTAGGCTTGACTCGGGTTCTCAAAACTTCCGCGCTGCTCTAATTTCTTACGTCATTAATTAACGCTCCCATTTGACTTTCGTCGATTCTTATTTTGCAAGTAATCACAACTTTGGACAATAGTAACTTGGTGCTCTTTCAATAAGAATCAACCTTCAATCTTATATAAATAAGTCACCTTAATTGATTTTCCTAAATTGAAATCTGGTCTATACTCCACTGGCATAATTTATTAAGATATTTTTTGATTTTTTGCTAGATTCAGCCAAGACCAAAACATTATGCACACATAAGTTTAAAAAAATTAACAGATTAAGTATTCTTATTTATTTTAACCCTTAGTTACCACACTTCTCGGGAGTAACACGCTTACCACACATAGGTCCTGAGGACCCAGGCGAGAAAAATTGTTATAAAAAATAAACCATTGCATATATTTACATGGAAATTTTTTGAGAACTTCTTGAATACCTATTGTATAAGGCTGCATAGGTTATGTAGTCATACAATAAATTTAAATACGTTAAAAAAATTGCAAAATTAAAAAAAAAATGGTAAAAATTGCTATTGTTACTAAAAAATAGTAGTTTAGTGGATCTTTAAAAAAGCATATTTATTTTGAAGAATGAATTACGAAAAAAAGTGAAAAAATGAAATAGGCGTTTTCGACAATATACTCTATTGTATTAGCTATTAAAAAATTATTTTTAATACAAGCATTGTTACATTAATACATTCACATAAAACCTGCATAAAATTATTATAAAAGAGCAAGAACTATTCTTTATTTTTATTACAAACCGCAGCAATCGTTGCACATAACGACGCTGTGCTCTTGGCAAGTAGCACATTTACAAGAAGCACAGCCAGTTTTTATTGTATACCGTCACTCCGTTGAGAAATTATCGTTATTAAAACGGTATATATTTTTATTTAAAAAATTAGACGTTGTTATTTGACAATTATACACTTTATTCTTCAATGTAAAGCTACTATACGCTAAAAAAATCATTCCAAACAATCAATATCGAACGTACCAAAAGTAGACTAATGGCTCTAGCGTCATGCTAAATGGCCTGAAGGCTAGTTAAACTCTTGAACTATCGGCGAATGTTGCTACAAACCGGCTTCTCTTTCATTTAGGTATTTTAAATTAAGGCGCAAAAAGGTCCTGGGTCCTTTGGACCCAGTGTGGTAATTAAGGGTTAAGATTAATATCGTACCATAATTGAGTATACAGTTATACATAAAAAGTTTCACTATATCCTTTTTGATCCAATGGCCTGGTATGTTTAGGTATGTTCTCTAAATAAGTATTCACTTCCCAAAGTTATAAAATGCGAATTACCTGCATAAAGTATAATAAAGCATTAAGCAGATGTGTCTAACAGAGTTAGGGTAAAAACGTGGGGAGCTTAACATAAGCAATTTTCTCACGTTGATTGCGCCAACACGTTCACTTCTCACGGCATATACGCAACTTATTTCATTCTCGTCCCTGAACCATAAAGCCATTATCTATCACTTGGAGAGCGTTCCAATTGGCACAAGTTAATTCTAATGGTTCAGTGATTACTACAAGCGACAGATTTATGTCCGAAGACAAAGTTACTGATCTACTAGAAGTGATATATTGAATTACGTTATTCATACATATAACGCATCAATTATCATTTTGCGCGTAATCGCAAGTTTTTAATGAATTGTTACTCTTTCAATAAGAGTCAACTTTTAATCTCGTATAAATAAGTCTCCCTTAACCCTTTGCGGCGCAGTGCACGGTGTGCCTGAACCAATTTTGAATGCAAGGTCATAGCACATTCAATTTTTTTGTTGGGTTCGATGAAGGGGTTCTGAGCCGTTTTTGAAAAAAGTCTTTTTTATGTGTTAAAAATCAAAATTTTCCAAAAAATGTGATGCATTTTCACTTTTTTTCACTTTATTTAACAAAACATGGTAAATAAATATGCACTCCACGCTCTCTTATACGACATTCCCCTATACGACCGCTCCGTTATACGACCTGTTGCCGCCCCCTTATACGACGGGACGGTCGTTCTCCACAAGGGGAAGTTCTCGGTCCCGAGCTCGTCGTATAAGGGAGCGCGGAGTGTAATATCAGTCCATATAAATACTGAAACATGAAACAATTTATTTTTACACTCGTCGGGCATTGTATTTTTGTACAGCTTTTAGTAATTTACTTGGGTAATTAGGGTGTGTGTAATTGAAATTTCCAAATCACAGTACCTTCGCTGAAATTCAGATATACAATCTACGTATTTCGAGTTATATGTTGAAAAAAACCAGAATCAACGACGAATTCAAAAGCCTTAAAGCACCTTACATATTTTAAACAAGCAATGCTACATATTCCATGCAATAAGTCGATTTTTTCTAACAGCATTTTGCAAGAATTACCTGCGAATGCTGGACACCCATGTACAAACTCGAGAGTAACATTACACATCCGAGCCTATTGGAGACTCTCATCTTCGAATTCCATCAGCATGTGTTTATACATTTTGTTCACAACCCCGAGCATCAGGTGTGGTTCTGGTGGTGGAATTATTTCTAATATTTCTGTGTTAGCGTTTTCTGAGAAAATTATAGGAGTATTTGTACCATTTTTATACTTCTTCACAAATGATGATTTACTTTCACTGTCTTGCCAAGCAAACAAATTTTCCTGACAATTTTTAACAATTCTGTATTACCACACACGTTTAATTCATCTTTTGATGCAGTACACCATGTGCAAGGAAAACTGCTTGCGGAGCTACTATGATTTGAAAATGTAAATTACACCTAAAGTTTACGCGGTTTTTTTTCATGTCCCTGATTTTTGTCGTAAAGTTGAAAAATGCCTTGGATTTTACAGTGAACAAGCCATGGAATTTGTCCATTCGGATTTTAAAACGACCTGGGCTATATATAAAGTTTCGAGCATATACCTTCATTACCCAAGTAACTTACTAAAAGCTGTACAAGAATACAATGCCCTACATGTGTAAAAATAAATTATTTTTTGTTTCAGAATTGATATGGACTGATATTATATTTATTTACGATATTTCGTGAATAAAAGTGAAAAAAGTGAAAATGCATCACATTTTTTTGAAAATTTTGTTGTTAACCCTTAAAAAACACTTTTCTCAAAAACGGCTCGGGGGATTTGACTCAAATTTTTTTCGCACACTATTTCTAAGCCCCTTAGTCGAACCCAACAAAAAAATTTGATGTGCTATGACCTTGCATTTAAAATTGGTTCAGACACACCGTGAGTGGTAACCCAGATTACCACCTTTTTTATTGACAACTTTTTTTCTCTAGATTCAATGTTTTTGAAGTATGTATATCATTAAGCTATTTCCCTTTCGGCGAGCCTCTAGGGGTAAGCGTGACACTACCCGATTCGGGTAGTGTTTTTTAGGTGGATTTGTAGTAAATGGGCTCACCACACCCA
The DNA here is from genome assembly GCA_932066315.1 of Andricus coriarius. NCBI lineage: Eukaryota > Metazoa > Arthropoda > Insecta > Hymenoptera > Cynipidae > Andricus > Andricus coriarius. Next base: position 6,340 of record CAKNWT010055655.1, on the reverse strand, counting down.
CGACCGCCAACAGCAACGCAGTAGTATCAGACGGTCACCCATCCAAGTACTAACCGCGCCCAACACTGCTTAACTTCAGTGATCTAACGGGAACTGGTGCCGTTTTGTTATCGTATTTGAAGCATTGTAGGGGAAGCCCGGGCAAAATGGATATGTTAAGGAAAGTTATTAAATAACAAGTAAAATATTGCAATTAGGAACAGTTTTTATAGCAAATATTTTCAGTTTACAATTAAGTTTTACAAAACAAATGAAAGAAAACCCAAATTTATTTACTAGAATCCATTGTATTAACTTATTTTAAATAATATTTTGTATTCGTTTTGCTCGACCCCCCCCCCCCCCCCCGGGTAAGACGAATATCATAGGCGGCCAAGACGAATAACACAGGAGGGTATAGCGAATCAGGAATTACATCAACTAAGGTCATAAATTTAGTCATCACAATTAATGCAGTGAAAGCTTCCGAAACCAGAATAGGAAGTGCACATTGCATGTGCCCATTGCTGACATTGGTTGCATTGAATCCAATCTTCTTGCACTGTTCAGTGAAGTCGTCACCGCAAACTAAGCATACGAATTTACTATTCTCATTAGTTTCGTCATTTTTCTTCGGGTTTTTTGCCCTGCTTCGACCAGCTTTGCTCGCATCAGTTTTTCTTGAACTATCCCTCTTCGCACTAGTCCTTGATCCTACCTTTCTCTTGCCTGTCAACTCCTTTATCTTAGTCTGTTTTAGTTGTTGTTTGCAAAATTTTAAGGCTTCTTCATTTTTAACTGGCGTCGACGTAAGAACTTCAGCCCTTTGGCTCCTGTTTTTTCTTGTTGTTTTTGCTGCAGCCATTTTAGGGATGGGTCTAACGTCAAAAGAAGAGTAGTAGCTGTTTTCGGAGATGTTTTCATGCCTAGGTGGAGTCAGCATTTCATCAGCAGATTGATTATTACCATCTGTTCTTTGGAGTGAAGGTGGCAATGAAAATGCTTCTCTCATGTCGGGTTGTGATTCTAAAGTTTCTGCCTGAATTGTTGAAGTTGAATTCTCACCTACCTGATCTCCTGCAGGAACTGTTTCGATCAAAGGGCGATCCGTCATCGTTGCAGGGGCATAATCTTCGTCGTTGAACACATACCGATCATATAGCCAAAGGCCTGGCTTCTTAAATCCTTCTACTGCATTTTGAACCAATGCTCCTTTGGCATATGCTCCTGCGAAAAGTTTGGCAGTGTCGAACTGATTAATTATTCTTCCAGGGTGAGTCTTTTGAAATGTGCTCAACTCTTGCTCAAAATATTTCTTTATCGGCCCGTAAACTGCAACATCGAGAGGCTGCATTTTATTTGTGGTGTGTGGCGCAAAGGAGACAAAGATAGTGTGGTTCTTGGCTGCATATTCTAGTGCTGGATAATATTTATGAGCATGGTGGTTGTCCAGCACTAATAATACTTTCCTATCTTCTGTTGGTCGTACCTTTTTAACAAAAAATTGCAACCATGATAGAAAAGTTGGGCCGTGTATCCAACCGTTATCAGAAACACTAGCTTCTGAGGCAGGAGGTGCTCCATCTAGTAGACGTTCGTTCATTCTCTTTCGCGCAAATACGAAAAATGGTGGAACGTATGAACCAGCAGCATTACAACAGCAAATGACTGTTGTAAGTTGGCCTCTTTCAGCACTACTGATGACTCTCACCTGCCTTTTCCCCTTAGTTGATAAAATTTTTGGTGGTTTGCTACTTGAAGTACGTATTCCAGTCTCATCCATGTTATAAAAAGATGTAGCTTCAATATTATTTTTGTGTATCTGCTCACATAAAAGGTCGTAGAACGAATCAACCTGCGGTCGGTTAAATCCTCGGGCTCTAGCAACGGAGGTAGGTTCTGGTGCTCGGAGAACTATGTTCGGATGTCTCCGCTTAAACCCTAAAAACCAGTCTTCACCAGCTAATCCATTTTTAAAAAGGTGCGGAATATCATTCAATGTTGCATATTCATACACTAATTTCAGGAAATCCCTACGAGACACTCCGAAAAAAAGTTGATCCATTTTTTTTAAATAGACGCCTAAATCTTCTTCTTGCTCTATTGTAAAAACCGGGGTGAATCTTCTTCTCTGCTTTTCCAGACTTCACGTGTCTGTATAAAGTAGCGAAAGGAATGCAATATTTCTTCGCCGCTGACTTGATGGAGCTTCCTTTTTGCACCTCGTTAATTGCATTATTCATACTATTTTCCGACCATTTCCCTCGATTGATCTTTCGAAAATATTTATACACCATCTGTAAAAAAAGAAGGAACTTCTAAACATCCGGGCAAAAAGGATACCCTATTCGCTTTGCCCGATTTATTTTGCCCGGGTCGACATTTTAGAATAAAAGTCAATGTCAAGACATGTTAACACACGATAATCAATAACCCTTTCACAATTAAAATGCTGAATTTAATAGTAAGTGTAGGAAGTAACATTCTTAGGATTTGGTAAACCACAATAAAGAAAAAAAAATAAGTACAAACCTTGCTTAAAATCGTAACGAAAGATCGAAATTTCTAAATTTGTTTCACGACGGCGTAATTTCGATTGTCGTAACTGACCAGCAGTGTTCTATCATTCACGCTCCAATTAACTGTCGATAAAAAAGAGTTACATGGCGCCATCTATTATCACTTCAAAAAAAAAGCTAATATTCGTTTTGCCCGGGGTATACAACTTGCCCGTGATTCCCCTAGAATTTAGAAAAATATTGATGAACGTATTGCATAAAATTATAAATAGTTATAAATAAACAAATGTTGAAAATCGCTCTTTTTTACGAAAGAATTCGGTTTTGAACGACGTATTGAATAAATTGGAATGAAACTTGGTACTCAAGGGGTTTTGTGGTCGCTGATTACGAATCCGGAGCCAGATTTACAAAATTCGAAATGGCGGATCCAATATGGCGGACGAGTTTTCAAAAAATTGCAAACTTTTCATGAAACTTGATATCTGGAGGTTTTTGATGTCGCTGATTACGAATCCGGAACTAGATTTGCAAAATTCAAAATGGGGGATCCAATATGGCGGATGAGTTTTCAAAAAATTTCAAACTTTTCATGAAACTTGATATCTGGGGGGTTTCGGGGTGGCTGATTACGAATCCGGAGCCATATTGGCAGAATTCAAAATGGCGGATCCAATATGGCGGACGAGTTCTCAAAAGATTGAAAATTTTTCATGAAAATTAAATTTTTTGACAATTTGTCCACCATATTGGAACCGTCATTTTGAATTTTGGAAATCTAACTTTCGATTCGATATCAGCGACCCCGAAAACCCACTAAGGTGAATATAACAGTGAAATTTGTTTGATAGAAAAATGAGCGCCGCAAAGGGTTGATAGTTTTAAATAAGGAACTCTGGCATATAATATATACTCATTTGTTATAAGTCTTCTTCTTAAATGAATATATTTGCATTCTCGCCAATTCTTATTTTACGAGTAATCGCAAATGTCTAATCAGATGTTACTATTTTGAGAAGGGTTAACTTTTAATCTCGTATTAATAAGTATCCTTTCATAGATTTAAATATGGACAATTGGCATATGATATATATTTAGTTGTTGTAAGTAGTCTTCTTAAATGAATATATTTTTGCGTTCTAGCCCATTCTTATTTAGCGAGTAAACGCAATTTAGTCATGAGTTGTTACTCTTTCAGTAAGAATAAAATGTTTATCTCGTATAAATAGGGCTCCCTTAATAGCTTTAAATATAGAACTCTGGCATATAATAGTTACTTACTTGTTATAAGTCGTCTTCTTACATAAATATATTTGCATTCTTGCCCATTCTTATTTCGCGAGTAATCGCAATTTTTGTCATCAGTTGTGTCTCTTTCAATAAGAGTCGACTTTTTATCTCGTACGAAGAAGTCTCCGTTAATAGATTTGTATATAAATATGGCATAATATATACTCTTTTTTTTATGACTTAGTGACCCCTCATGCTCTTTACAAATTGGCTTTTGGCACTGCACACAGGTGCTGGTAGTTTTTCTATCTTTTTTTCGCTCACAAAATTGGTAGCGCCTGTATTTTTTGGTCGAAGGTCCCTCTTCCAGAGGTTGCTGCGGTTCAGAAGGAGCTGCTACGCCTAAAACCATCCGGATATCATCCCTGACTGCTCTGTGAATTCTCTCGTTGCACATCCTTTGTTTCATGAAGGGCTCACATAATTGGAATGCAAGAGTTTTTAAGAAATCTGCTCGGGTATACCGCACTCCCTCTCTTGTACTCAGCAAATGTAAAACAAAACTGTTATACCCAGCAATATCAAGTTTGCCGAAAAAACAACGTAAGGGCCAAAGTCTTGATTTTCTCTTAGTTGAGTATGTGTGACATAGTTTGTCTAAAACAGCTACCCCTCCCTTCGTTAAGTTGTACAACTCTATAATGTCTGGCTTTCCTGTGGTTGTATTCACTTCCCCTGTGTCATGCATTGTGCTCAATAAAATGACGTTCTTATTTTGCTTTCGGTTGAACGAAACAATTGTTTTATCGGGCTGGAATAGAAACCGGGATGAACTCAATGGGACCCCTTTGACTGAAATGAAGGAAAGTGGAATTTCGCGCTTGTTTTTTTGTTAGAGTACCCCTATTGTAAGCTTGCGTTTACCTAGTTCTTCTGAGAGTTCGTAGGAACTAAACCAATTGTCCATAGTGACATTTCGATTTGTGCCTTATATGGTTTCTGTCAACTGTAGTACATACCTTGTAGGATGCAAAAAGCTACTTGGACCTGCCAATGTGTTTTTTCCAACGTAAGGGATCCCCGTGCAAAAATAAAATGTTCTGGAGTCGCACAGTGAAATAATTTTGACTCCATATTTGTCGGGTTTCATAGGAATGTACATTTTGAAGGGGCACCTTCCTCTAAAACTGAGAAGAGTTTCATATACTGTGACGTACTCTGATGGTGTATAATTGGCATTGCAATTGTTACAAAATCTATTCCAAATTTCCCGTAATGCTGCAAATTTATCATCTTTTTTTCTTTCGTTACGAGTCGTTTTAGAATCGAACCTCAATGACGTCAACAGGAATTCAACTCTGTTTCTTGGAATAACAGATCGAAATAATGGTGGACCAAAAATAGGCGAATACATATCGGTCAAATTTAGACCCGAGTCTCTCAAAGCACCACTAAAAAGCAGTAGGCCAAGAAAAGCCTTCATTTCAATTTTATGTGTAGCTCCAGTATACCACTGCTCACTTTCGTAATTTGCAGCCTTTCGGGAGATTTCCTCATTGGTATATTCGACTAGCTTATCCAATATGAAATCATCGATAATACAGGAGAAAAATGATACCTCATCAATGTCTGTCTTAGCCTGGCCTTTTTCTCCAGGGAGGTGAATCACAAGGTTCCGAGCTGGCACCCTAGTCCGGGGATTTTTCAAGGAAGTTGAGGTCCATATGGTATTCCCATCCTTTCCCAAAATGAAGTCCCGCTCTTCCTCCGAAAATGTTGGCTGATCATCGTCCTCGTTATCTTCTGGAAGGACGACAAACTCGTCAGGTTGATGGCTAACATCTGGCAAGGTGGCATCTTCATCCTCACTCTCCTCCCCTTCATCTAAAATTGTTTCTCCCTCTCTTTCTTCTCTATCTAGGCGTTCTAGTTCAGCCAAGATATTCTTTGCACGATGAAATGCGATTCGTTTTGCTGTCATCTGCAGGAAAAAACGAGAAAAATACATGCTAGAAGTGAGGTAAAAACATCATGATATAAATTCCAAAGTGATAATAAAAAAAAACAGATAAAACTTGTTTGTAACACCAAAAAGTACAAAACACCTATTGAACAGGAAAAAATATAACATACACAACAAGGTGGGGTGCGAGGGCACCCTACCATGTTTTTTTCTTTTAAAGTAGTTAAATGAAGAAGTTACTGACCTTCGAGCGTGATGTATCCGTTCCCACGTGCAGAGAACAACTGAAGCGGAGGCTATTGAGAGCCTGTCTCCCTGAGACGCTCTGGGCCTAACGCATGCGCGGAAATACTGCATTGGGGTGTCTGAACACCCCACCTTGTTGTGTGAGGGTTAAATAAATATATTTGCATTCTCACCCATTCTTATTTCACGAGTAATAGCAAATGTCTAATCACATGTTACTCTTTTGAGGAGGCTCAACTTTTAATCTCGTATTAATAAGTATCCTTTCATAGATTAAAATATGGAACATTGGCATATATCATATACTCATTTCTTGTAAGTCGTCTTCTTAAATGAATATATTTGCATTCTTGCCGATTCTTATTACGCGAGTAATCGCAATTTTTGCCATCAGTTGCGTCTC
>CAKNWT010055638.1:0-11535 GCA_932066315.1 Andricus coriarius | reverse complement strand
ACTTCTCTGACTGTATAGTATATAGAAAGAATAAATTAACCATTTTTCTAGTTGTCCAAAAAAATATAATTTGTTGAAAAATTATTTTTTCAAAAATATTTTTAAATCGTATTTTCTGAATAAAAAATAATATTACATGATTTCGCGGAGTAGTAAATTCTGTTAAGAACGTTTTTTTCTTTCATTTTCAATTTCAATTTTTTCCTTCGAGCAGTTTTCGATATAAAAATGTGGATCTGTAATGTAAAATATAACACATACAATTATTTTATTATATATTTTCCACTGAATCATTCAAGATAATTCCGATACAGATTTTTTGTCATGGTATGTGTATTTTGGCCTTAGGTGACTCGTGTATTGATCTCGTAAAATGGGTCACTAAATGACTTTTTTTAATACACGACAAATTCGTGACATTGAAGATTGCAAGAATGGACAATAATAATGATGTAATGTTAATTTTTACATCGAATTAGTGACAGAGAATCTGTCTCACAAAAATTTGAAGCAATTTCAGTGCAAGAAAAAGTATTTTGCAGGCCGAAAAGGACACAGGTTTGTATTTACTTATTTCATTTGTTTACGATTTGTATTTGAACATACGTAATTGAACCTATGTTCTTCTTCAATAATATCTGCAGCAATTTAAATTATAAAGGAAAATCGGAAATTGCAAAAGCACAAATTCCACAATTTTCAAAACAAATAACGTTTTATAAAAAAAATTGTCACTGACAATGACTCTCACGATAATTCCAACTATTGTCAGAGAAGAACAAACTTTTCTCAATAACAATTACAATATTGTTCAGAACGTACGAATCTTAATATTTAAAATTAAGTAATAACTGTTTCTTGTGAATTTTACATTGAAACAGTTACTGCAAATCTCTCTCACAAACATTCGAAGTATAGTGCAAAAACCATTATTTTCCAGGACAATTTTTTGTATTTACTTATTTCATTTCAATATCTACATAATTTCAGATAATGAAGGAAGAAACGAATTCTAATTTTCGGAAAAAATTGTTTACAAAAATTTACAATTGTTCATGGCTCATGATAATTGCGACTAACAGTCACTCTCAATATAATTGAAAGCATATTCATCTGCAAAGAAATATTTTTAAACCAAAATTGCAGTACGTGGCTGTTTGTTAATGTCATTTGTTTAGAACAATTCAAACAGACAATCATCAAATGATTTGCATTCTGGGAGTACTCTTGCATCGATTTAACATGATTTTCAGTAGATGCAAACCGCTATTGAAGAGTAAACAATGAATTTGTGAAAAATCTCGATTTTCTCATACTTGAAGTAGACATATAAAAAATAAAGAAATGGAAATGCAAGAATCTCTGGCCAAGGTTCTCTTGGAAATTTAGCGCCCTTCAATTTAAAAAAAATTAATTGCGGAATGAGGCAAAATTGAAGGCTGTAGGCCATTTGAACGACAAAAATGCATTTCCTCCCATACCGTGGTGCATCTCGCTGTACTAGCGTGTGCACTTGAAAATTTCTATTATTACTGCAAATATTATCCGATTTTCATGAATCTTTTTTTCAATTTCTTGAAATTATACGAATAAAACATTTCTGCTAATTAAAATTGAATCACGCGATGCTTTCATAATTTCAGTTTTTTGAACTGGCCTGCATCTCATAACAATGGAAGGGTCATCCGTTTCAAGTAATTCGACACGCTCCCGAGTCTCCACTCGCTCTCCGGGGAGCCTGCCTCGTAAATTTCAAGAGGGTCCACGGGCTAGATCTCGAAAATCCAGACTCAGATAGTACTGAGAAGCACTGCATTTTTTTTTCTATTGTTCTTTTCTTTTTGTTTATAACTTCAAATATAAACATTTTTTCAAAAAAGCGAGACTTAGCAGCAAAAGAGACCCATACGTAGATGAGGTATACGAAAAATCAGACTAAAATATTCAACCGTGCGGCCGGAAACTGCCTTATAAATTTGCAATGCGGGGAAGGAATGTTACTACAAAAACTTAGTATTTTACTGCGTAGATTAAGTGTCGTAGAAATCTACTGCGCATCAACATACGCAGTACCACTTTACTGTGCATCCTTAATTTTCCTAGAATACTGTTTCGCAGTCTGAAGCCCTATGTTCTGTAAAACTCTACTGTATCGTAGGACTTAATGAATAATTCCGCCCAACATTAATCGGACCCTTTTTTTCTCGCAAATCGTATTTGCGAATTCCTGAAATACAATTCAATTAAAATGTTGTCAAATTATTTTCTAGAAGCTTTATATCGAGCTTATCAATTGTTCCTCGGGGAGTTGAGTAGGGCTTTTGGGTTGTCAGGTTGGGAAGTGCAAATACTATTTCAAAATGTTATTTCTGGGAAAGAAAAAACTAAATGGTCTTTATCCAGTTGTCTTTCACATGTGCTTATTTTAATTTTAATTCTTCCGAATTACAGTATGCCATTTTTTTCATTTTTTCGAATTAATGAACCCTTGTATTGCCACCCAAAAAAACTCACAGCACCTGCCACCCGGGTAACTGGGTACCCCGCTTACGAAATTGTTGTTGAAAGTCCATTGTAACTTGAAATAACTATGTGTATTCAATGAATATTTAATTATTTATATTCTAGGAAGGTATTCCTACCTGAATATCACAATTTAATTATTCATTCATTATTCGAAAGCGACGAAAAACCAGGAAGTCATGCGTCGACTGCAGTAAGCCCGTTTGTGATCAGCACACGGCAAAAATAACTAAAGGTTTACATTGTAATAAGTAAATCAATTTGATTTATGTAAAAAGAGGAATTAACTTTATTCTATGTATTTTTCTAAACAATATTTTTATATTATTGTGAAAAAAATTAAAACTCCATGATTTTTGTTCAACGATTACATCGCAAAGTGTAATTGCTATTATTATTATAGACAGTACATTGCATCAATAAACAATTAAAGATGTATATTTTTTATTGTTATTTATACAATAATCCATATTTCCCAAGCGGAAATATTATATAGAATTTATATATAGTGCGAAGTATTATACATATAATATTTATTTGTTTTATACATTTTTTATATAAAGCAAATGAATATTATATATAGTACTTCACACTATATATGAACTATATATAATATTTGCGTTTAGGTCACTTTATATATTATTATCACAAACTTTATTTTTATCATATACTGTACGAAAATCATGCTTTTTCTGTCAATGCAAATTTCGATAGAGAATCAGTTCAATCATATAGATTCGAGAAGCATTCAGACTATCTTTATTAGAAAAAAAGTTATTTATTAAAACGTTGGCCGATGGGTACCCGGGTACCCGGATGGCAACACAAGGGTTAAAGTGCATTCAGCAAAAAAATGGCGCGAAATTTATATTTAAAATTCGATGAATTCGAATTTCGTGCTACTATTTTTATACCGCATGTGCTTTATGTCAAATGGGGTACTTCAGGTTAAATGGGGGAAATTCAAGATGACCACATGCCGCGCTGGGGGTCAAATATTAACACTTAATTCATCCATTTTGTAGTACCTACAAACTATCAGAAACGAGACGCCTTATGCAGTTTTTGACGCAGTGCAGTGCATAAAAAAAAGCATAATAGTCGAGTTTTTGAAGGAGGTCTTGCGAAAAATGATTTTTCATCATCTGTGTTTTCGAATATTATTTTTGATTTTTCAAAAGCTATTCAATTAAATAATAAAATCGTTACAAAAAAAATATCTTTTCGTTCCATGCAATTAGTGCCAATATTTCGCTCTTGGTCTGCAGCCATCTTTCCAGATGACGTCATAACCTGAAATGCCTAACAAAATTTTTTTTGCATGACGATTCGGTGGAATTACAAATGGCAATTCGTGTAATAGAATTTTAGGTTATATGGCTATTCAGAAAAATGTCAATTTTGAAATTTATTTTCAGGAAGTTCCTAGGGCTAAGCCACGTCCATTTCTGTCAGCAGCCAGATCTTGTATATAAAAACAATATTTTTTTAAACTAATAAATGTGTACGTAACTTGAGTGGAATTGAACACAAAAATTAGAATTTGTATCATAGCAGAAATAGGATTTCTAGAGGTTTTAACCTCTCTAGAGTTTTAACCAGTCCGGGCAAGTGACACGTTTCGCCACCCAGGATCCGGGCCTTCGCTAAATTAAAGTTTAAAATATCCTCTTTTAAATAAGACAAATCGCATAATATCATTTTAAAGAGGAGACTTAAACTTTAATTTAGCGAATTTTAAGTTTCTTCCATTCATCATTCACCACTTCATGGGATTTTTTTAGTCCACTGACAATTCTGACCGGTACGGTATGAATCCAAAAGTGATTAAAGTACTCTATTTTAAAAAAGTCTTAATTTAGAATCTCTCAAATTTATTTAGCGACAAACGTTTTATTTTTGAAAATTTATTTTAAAAATTGGATCAGTTAGTTTGTTTAATCTTCATAAAAGAAAGAAAATACTCAACGTAGACTTCTTAAATGTAACTTTGTTTTGAAACATTTTGAAACTATACATTATGAGCACTGCTGAGAAAATGTTATCCCTAGCCGAAAACCAGGTCAAAACTTTGCTAGTCTGGTTCACTATGCTCGGCAGTCTAAACTGCGAGGTCCCACGGAAGTAGTTCAAGTATATATTTCGTCAGACACACTTCCATTATCTGACCACACTCGTCCCTTACTCCTTTCCATGGAGTAGAATCAGCAATTTCTGGCTGGATATCATATTAAAGTAGAACGAGCAGTTTTTTGTCAGGCATGCATCCCCCAATCACCCATACGAAATTTTCTCTTTTGAAAAATATTGTTCAGTTTAGATTAACAATAATTACATCGAATTATTACTGATTATTACTAATACAAAATTCTTAATCTGTTCAGAGACTTTGAAATTTTAATAAGAGGCGAAAGGTTTTCTCCCAGAGAGAGCCAACAAATAAAACTTGCTTAGTCGGTGAAGCATGTGAAAAGTTAATAGAAAATCCCAGTTGAAAAAAACGAACTTTAAACAATTATTTCTCTGAAGCAGACCAGGTAAAAAAACATTTTCTGTACGTTTGTTTCGTAGAAGAAAGTTTCGTTGAAAATTAACACTCTTTTCCTTGAAAGTTTTGACCTAATTAATTTTAACTAAACGGTGCTAAGTCTCATCAATCTAGTTTTATAGGAGAAGCATCAACCCTTTCTACAGGAACACTTTACAATAAATTGAATAATTTTTTTTATAGGTGGGTGGATCAGTTTAATTACCCTGTGTAAAGAAAAAGATGAGGCAGCATTTTCATGTAAGAATCTAATGCGGAAATGGCGATGGACTTAGCACTGTTTAGCTTTTCCTAGTATATTATAAATAAATATAATTAATGAATAGTTATAAAAATCATATGCAATATATATTTTCATTTATTTTTCAAACAAGTAACACTTGATAATAGGAAAATGGAACATTGACAGAACTAGTAAATTTTTTAATTTTGATAATAATATCAATAATATTGTTAAATACTCGGATGGTTTCAAAATAAATCAACATTTTCAAGTATGGGCTATCTAATAATAAAATTGTTACACTTAAACGCTGATTGACATTTTAGTATTTTAAATTCAGGCTCTCTCGAGTGCAGATGTTTAAAAATTTGTTACTACTGAACGCTTTTAATCATTTAAATTCTACACATGACATAACTAGGTTTAAGCTCACCTGTTCAATTATTTTTATTTTATCAGTGTTTATCAAAGTGAGAGATTTTATGAATTGATCAAATCGATTGGTAATTTTGGTAAAGAAATATTACAGTTATTAAAAAACATTAAGAAAAAAGGCCGGAAAACTTTTTAAACGAAATTTGAAACGATTCAAAATACAAAATTATCAGTTTCAAATGGTCAATACGAAATTTGTTTTTAAGGCCTCAAAACCAAAACTCTTCAATTAAAAAAATTTGAGTGGATTTCTTCTTTGTTTTCCGGGTCTCTAATTTTAAACTGTGCAATATTGAAGATTTCTACTTCGCAATTCTAAATGCTTGTGATTTGGAATAAAATGTCTCATTTAGAAGACTTTGAATTTATTCAACCTAATAAGTTGAAATTCAAATTTCCTGAAACGCGAAGCCTCTCTTTAACTTCGCTGTAAAATTTGAAAAAAATCTTGTGATTTCAGCTTATCCCAAGAGGGAAATCCGGCCTCTTTTTCTGCTTCCATTCCATCTGACGAATGGAGCTCGGAAAATCGAATTTTAGTTCGGATAGACGTTGCTACGTTTTCCTACCACCGGGCTTTTATTCTTATCTTTTCGATTTGGACAGTGCTTTAAGAGTCAGGGATGTGCGGGGCGTGTATGAACAGCGATGGAAAGAAGGGCCTAAATCTTATCAGAGGGGGTGATAAACTCAGACGCCAGTCCGATGGGATACTCAGGATAACTTTTACAGTGCTGAAGAGAGGTGCAGACATGCTTCTTACGTTTATTTCACTCTGGTAACGATGAATAGGAATCTCTTCACTACATGTTTTTACCTCGACAACTGCAGCATTTACAAAGAATAAAATACTTTGGGGAACTTCATTACATTTTCTCTCTGAATTAAAAAAATTTCAATACCTAACCCTTAGAGGGTCAGCATCTTTCCGTGCCCCTTCTCCGGGCAAGTCGGTGTCACCAGTGACCCTAAAGTTGAATCATCTGTAAAGTACGTTTAAATTCATAATTTTCATATGTAATATAGTGAAATGAAATTAACAGAATGTCTAGATTAATAATGTTAAAGTGCGATAGATATATACTTATCTTATGAAAAGTTATTATAAAAAAATACGCAAAAAAGTTAGGAAAATTAGGAAAAAATGCCATTTTTGGTTTTTGCATATTGTTTATCATGTTCTTCAGTTAATTGAAAAAACTCGTGGCGTTTTTGAAATTGTAGATTTCCCTCTATAAGAATATATCAATGGTTTTTTAGTTCTTTTCAAAAAGCATATTCATTTTGCAATGAAAGAAGCTTAGGATCACTGGTGACTTTGGCTTTAAACTATCCATTTTCTGACCATAACAGTCATAGTTGGCGGGAACAGATTTTATGAACAACGAAAAATCGGCATCCGTACTTATAGAAATCGTAAAGCAAAGAATTTCTTATATTTGCTTGTATTCCTGAGATTAATTCAAATGAAAGTAACATCTTAGGTCATTACAGTACTGCCGTCCACACTGAAAAGATACATAAGTGACATTTTCATGAAAAATGCGTTTTTCGTATCGTTGAATGCGTAAGGGAAAGCTGCATCTGTGTTCATGAAAATGATTAATTATTAATATTTATTGCAAAAAACGATTGTTTAAAAATGAGGAAAGTCGAAAAGTTGAAAAATACAACAGAAAAAAATACTCAAAGCACTTTGCGTATCCTAAAATTTGTACAAGGCATGCAATACGTCATCAGCATATAAATAAAAAAGAACCTAAAGTAAATTGTTTTTTTTTTTCCTCGTAAAAATGACCCGGCTAGACTTGGCTATAGATTAGTGATGATCGTTCGCGTAAGTTCGGAACAGCCGCTAAACACACGTAAGTTATGCTGTTTAAACAGCAAAACTTACGTAAATAAAATAAATTTATTTCGAGGCTCTGCTCGAGTTCTTTGACAAAGCCGACAAATGCGTCGTCTGCAAGTGACGTAGTGTTCTTTTTGACTTGTATTTTTGATTTTTCTCGACGACTAAAAAATCGCAGGTCCATTTTGTAACATAAATTGTTTACAAAATCAATTATTTATTGCAAAATATGAAAGAGCACATTATTTTTACCCATATATATATATATATATATATATATATATATATAAGTGTATATAAGTGTATCTAGATTATTCAAAATTTTATTCGATATTCGAGCTCTTTGGGCAAACAATTTTTCTCGATTTTCTCAGTTCAAGTGAGAATCGACTTATGTATCTCTTTAGTATGTACGGCATAGTAACATTATCACCTCCCGAATGGAAAATGTCTTGGCAGTCTGGTTACAGGTGTGCATTTCTCTAGATTGCCTAGTCTGGAAGATCTGATCTGGCCCAGGTCTGACCTTATCTAGACCTTTTAGTCTGGAAGGTCTGGTCTGCCCAGGAATGGCGCTGATCAGCGAAACAAGGACCAAGAAAAGTTCTAATTTCTATCAGTACATTTTTTTTGACATATTTTGAAAAAGTTACAAGGTGTCGAAAATGATAGAAAATAAGAAATGCATTTTATCAAAACAAGATTTTTTTTCTTATCAAATTGACAGTCTGATATGCCCCAGGACTGACGCTGATCAGCGAGCCAAGAACCAAAAAAAATCTAATTTCGATCAGTACATTTTTTTTACATATTTTGAAAAAGTTACAGGGTATCTAAAATGATAGAAAATAAGAAATGCATTTTATCAACACAAGACTTTTTTCTTATCAACTTGAAAGTCTGGTCTGGTCCAGGTTTGGCGCTGATCAGCTAGCCAAGATCAACATTGTAAGTTGGGTCTGGAAGGTCTAGCCTGGCCCAGACGTGGCGCTGATCAGCGAGCAAAGAACAACAAAAATCATAAGTTCGATCAGCAAATTAAAAAAAAAAACATATTTTGAAAAAATTACAGGGTGTCTAAAATAATAGAAAAGAAGACATTCACACTATCAAAACAAGAGGTTTTTTCTTAACACCTTGACAGTCTAGTCTGGCCAATATTTGGCGCTGATCAGCCAGCCAATAATTCGCGGCTAACCAGCCCATACCTAGCAGCTGACCAGATGGTCTGGCCTGGGGCTAGTCAGAAAAAACGTTACACTTTTGGCCAGGCCCAGGCCAGACCGTCTGGTCAACGTCAAGAGTGGAAACCAGACGGTCTGGTCTGGACCAGGCCAGCGCCAGAACATTTTTTCACACGGGCTTTTCTCAATTCTGTACTTTATTATGTACTAGTGTTAGTGTACTTTAAAATATTTGGGATCCGGCTGCAATAAGGGGATATAATATACTTCGTTATTTGAAATTAGAGAGGACCCTGGCCACTTGGGTTTGAGCGACACGTTGACGGAATGACGGGCCTTCTCACATTTAGGAGAAATATATTTTATCCTATTATTTCAGCATGGGCCTAATTTATTGTCGTGAGAGTAAAGTATTGTTTTATTGATAATGGAAATGTTAGCACAGAAGTGATGAATTCTAAATGTTATATACTTAACCTGGCCGACAAAAACGCGTTGGATTGACTAGTATGCCGTACTTTTGTAGAAATACTTTATCAAACTTTTTTTAAATAAAAAATAAGTTTCTTATATCGTTGGATTCATGAGGGAAAAAACTTAGAAAAGGTAATTAGATATTTTAATTGAATGCAGAGCTAATTAGACCCTAATTAGCCAATTTACACAGCTTTTTGAGAAATCTGGAGAAACACTGTCTAAGACAAGCTCTATCTACAGAAAGGTAAGTCTATTTACACGAATTTTAGTTTCGCGGGGTCGACTGAGTGCCGAGAAACTGCTTTGAAAAGCCTATCTACCCAATGATAGAGACGTTTTTCGTCCTGATTCTCGCCCAGTTCGGTTCAACTTTCCGTAAGAAGAAACCTATCTACAGTTTTGGATTTCAACTAAATTTTATTGAAATTATTTGAGTGTTCCTTTAATGATTTATTAACAACCAAAATACCCAATGATAGATAATAAATAAATGATAAAATTATAAGAAATATTAATCAATTGCGTTAATTAATAACTGCACTGTAGACTGTAGATAAAGTGTTTCTTTAACCTGAAAGCGGCCTTCCTTGGTGCCGAAAAAGCGGCTCGAAAACCTGTCTACGCATGATATGTTTTTTCATCAGTTTTCTCGCCTGGTTTGCGCATGAATATCAAGTCTATCGATAGTTTTGCATATAAACCATTAGAATAATTAAATTTTTTTCACTAATGAGCATTGAAGGTCCAAATTATCCAAGAAAGTTCTATTTCCAAAAATAATCATATAATTGATTGCATTTTTCAATATGATTTTAACCATTTTTACTCGTATTACATTGCTATTTTGTAAAAGCAAAATAATACCAAAGGGTAAGAGCACTGGTGGTTTGCACTGCCACCAGTCGTTGGCACTTCCTTCTAATTTGTTTTAAATAATAGAAAAATGCAAATATTTAATGTATACTCTCTGTTCGATTTAACCTCATATGAATAAACTATTATGAATATTTGCATTTTCCTATTGTTCAAAGGAAATTAGAGGGTGGTAAGCCAACCACTGGTGATCTTACCCTTTTATATTATAATTACTTATCCCCAGATGTAATCGGAAATCAGCTTTCTGGTATATTTTTCGTGTAATAAAAATAACTTATTAAAAATTTTACAATAATATATGGAAATTAATCGAAATTTAGTGGAGAATCAACGAGTGAATAATAAATACAACCCCTCAAACTATATTTTCATTCCGAGAAACCGGGGTGGAAATGAGACTGCATTTTAAAGGATTTTATGATACAGAATTTGCTAATTTCACGGAAATGCCCATAATAATTCATCAGTGAGGCTGCTGTTAATTAGCTCGCTTTTTATCGATAACAGGAAAATGTAGAATATCGCTTCCGCACATTCAATTTTCGCATCTCCGACGACTCGGTTATTCCTGGACAAAATAGTAGCAGTAAATACTCGTTTTCGCAGTAACAGTAATGAGCCCGAGATAATGTACTACCGCAATTCATCCTCCCATTTTGAACGCTTTTTTCTCCGCACAGGATCTCATTTCCGATCACGTATTACGGGATTTTATGCGGACAAATATTTCACACGAAGAGATCCAAAATTAATTGTATTCAATAAAGTGATGACTTATTCAATAATAATAGAATAAAGCAGTCACCGAAAAAACGATATTCTAATATTAAGAGTGTCATATTCTTACAGGCATATTCTTAATGTAATATTCTTAATTAAGTAAGCGAAATTCTTACTTCAAGAGTATCTTTTAACCAAAGGGGAGAAAGAAGAAATGCGTAAAGGAAAATGCGACTTGCTCTGCTCGATCATTTCTTTTAATGTTTCGTGCCACGTGCTTTTCAATCAGTCTCCATTTTCGATTGTTTAATGACGAAGTCGTATAAGGAGGCCAAACTCCATACTTTCAAATGTGTAATACGTGAGAAGCTTGAAGAAATGCAACCAATTCTAAGGATATTATATTGACTTCACATTTGAACAAAGAAGTAAGATAGTGAGGTTAAATACCGGCGTGCAATTTCTCATTTATTCATGTTTTTTCGGGTTTAGTTAAATGTTTTTTTGTTGTAATTTTGGGCATTGAGTGTTTCGCTTTAAAGAAAAGTGGTAAGTATAACATACAAATAATTAGGGGCCATTCACAAAACACGTGATACGTTCAGGGGTGGGTGGGGGTCTATCAAAGTATCATTCTCCATGTTAAGAACAATTGAAAAAGCATCACGCATGGTCGGGAGGGCAGGGGGGGGGGGGG
>CAKNWT010055608.1:0-11387 GCA_932066315.1 Andricus coriarius | reverse complement strand
TATAGTTAAAAGTTTGTCATAAGGACAACCGCAGGATTTCGCTGGGAGCAGGTGATAATCCGAAAAATTGCACCCGCTCTTAGCGAAATCGCGGTAAAATTTCAGCTGCAAACACGTCTCACGATATATATATATATATATATATATATATACATTTACAAAAAAGGTTGAATAACCACCGCAGGGTTCCACGGTCAGCAACTGCCATCTATGGCAATGACACCGCCTCCCAGTACAACCACGGTAAATCGTACCTACGGCCTGCATAAATTATAATTACTTATATATCATATATCATATATTACATTATACATCATATATTACAAATATCTGGTCAAAGCCGTAAACCAATTAGTTGCATTTTTACCAAAAAAGATGAATTTTTGATACAGTAGTTGTATTTTCAACAAAATAATTAAATTTTCAACTGAGCAGAAGATTTTTTAAACAAACAAGATTCATTTTGAACCAGAAATATAACATTAGTATTTTCAAAAAAAAAGAAGAAACTTTTAACCAAAATTAGTTAGATTTTCTGGTTGTGTTCTATTAATTCAGGTCGCATTTAAGCAAAGTAACAAGAAAACGGGAAATTTCGTGAAAAAAGGACTATTTTTTGCAAAATTCACAAACTGTGTTAAAATTTATCATCATGTGAGGGAGCGTCCACATATTACAGAACGCTCTAAAGTGGAGGGGGGAGGGGTGTGTCCACCCTAAAATCCAAAAATTTCACATAGGAGGGGTTCGTAAAGGTTTTGTAACACGTGACGCTGCCGTGATCGAAATTGAAATTCGAATTTAAAATCTCTAATGTAGTAAACTTTATCTATGTAAGTTCACAAAAAAAACTCGGGTTTCTATCAGGGCTGATTTTTATTTTCAAGGGAGCTGGAACAAAAAAGAACCTTTCTTTCTAGAAGTGCAACCAAAATCATACATTGTTTTAATGAAACCCAAAGTTTGGGTTCTTAGAGAGCTTCCTTAGTATATAACTCATTTTCTGCCTCCACTTACCTCGAAGATTTCACGATTTAATGCTGCACATTTTACTTTACAATACAGATTAATAATATTGCGCTGGGAAAAATTAAATAAAATAATGAAAATTATAGAGATCAGTCATTCTTAAAAGGAAGATATTGCACAGGATATGTGACAGATTTTAAGTTTATTTTAAATATCTTATGTTTTCAACTGCACATGTATACCGGAAAGCGTGGGACTATTTAAAGTTGTGCAATATATACTTGCAATATCACGTTAATATTAAATTATTTCGAGCAGTTAGATATTTCTATCATTCAATTAAATGTTTTTTAAACATATGAAACTTGTGAATATTTATATGTATGATTATTCATAGTATTTATTGATTTAAAATAGGTTTGCGCTTTTTGGTACATGCGCATCAAAACGTCGGCAGGCCAAATTTACTTGAGGCGCAACATTATCAATACCGAACTTCCAGCTGTTTCTGTGTTTCCTTGTTAAAAAGCGTAGTTTTTCACACAACCTCCTCTCCTTTCAAATTAGTGACGTGGGTTATTAACGGCCCCTAATAGAATGGACTGGCTGATTACCAATACGGGAACAGCAAATAAGCCTCACGTTTAGCATTTGCTCATTGAAACGGAGGTTGCATATTCTACTCCCTCCTGTATCTTGATAATCGGATTTAGCTAACTTCTCCAGAGTCGCTTCAAGTCTCGGCGATAACTTTCGCACGGAATTCACATGCTCCAGCTCCCTTAAATCTAGAAGAGGAAAGACGATCAGAAACGCAGGACGAGAAAGAGGAAAGTGAGTTGGAATTCCAACGCCGATAATTCTGTAGGAATGTGGAAAGCCAGTAATAAATCTTCAGGAATTTATTGCGAACTCTTTGAACAAAAGATAGAAAACGAAGCAAGGAAGTTTCAAGCAGCTGTGAATTGTAGCGTGATCGAGAATCGGCAGTTTACGTTTATCGAAGTAAATTGCATTAGTTGGAACTCAATTTTTAAATTATGTGCATTGCATGGAAAAAAACTTTTCTTGAGAAATCAGCGAATTTGTTCTAAAGTGGCGGATATGAAACAAATTTGGTGAATTATAAATAATTTTGCGGTAAAACAACTCGAACTGTTTCAAAATAATTACCGAACTGATCACAAATATCAAAATTTGTGTTTCACTATTTTATTTTATGTTTCCTTCCATATCTTAAAACTTTTAGGAATTAGAAGCACGTAGTTTTGATGCGTTGCCAATAAAAACTAGAGCGTTAACTTTAACAATCGTTTTTAAAAATCTTTTCAAATTCTCAAATTTTAAAGGATTTTGTTAAATAAAAAATATTTCAAAAACTGAACACTTTCTCTAATTAAAAGTAAAATAATAAATAATTTTATATCAATCTGCAAACTAAATTGCTCTTTATGCAACACAAATATCTGTTTTTTGAAACTCCGTTACTGAAAAGTATAATATAGTATAATATATATATATATATAATATAGTAAATAAATATGTTTCATGAAGACCGTTCGAAATTGTAAATGCTGACTTAAAAAATTTTCAAAATCAATACTTTAATATTAAAGCTTTTATAATTAGATGCTCTCAAATTTTTAAGTTTAAAATTAAAACATCTAGTCCATCAATCATTATTTAAAATATGTTTTAACAAAGTTAAAATTAACAATTTTTATTTAATTTTGAATTAACGATTTCAAACTTGCAAATTTTGCATTTTTAATGTTTTGAAAATACAAGATGTACGTTTTTATTGAAGATAAAAATTCCAGGTTGTCTTATAGTTTTCTTCCGGGCTGCCAAAATTTTGACGGTCATTAAAATAAAGAAATTCGAATTTTTGAACCTGATAATTTTTCATTTGAAGTAAAACACCGATCTGAAAATTAAATCGATAATCGACGACGCGATAACTTTCGAAAGAATTTTGTAATTCAAATTTCCTATTCCGCATTGGTTTGTGATCCAAAAAACAGGTCCAGTTCGTTAGCCAGCCTTCTACTGCCAATATTTATGGTTTTAGCCATGGAAAATCAAACTAAAAAAACGTAATAATTCAATATTCTCACGAAACTGTGCAAGATACGGTAAAAAGACAAAAGACCAAAATTATTTTTTTGTTCAGAAAGTTCTACAAAATCGCTCTTACCTTTTTTACAATAAAAATAATATTTTTTCATTTAAATGTGCAAAATGCCATAAGAAAATCGACAATTCAAATGTACAGCTAAACAACGCAAAGGTCGATGAAATAAGCAACAGCGAAAGTTCTCTTCTCGAATAAACCTACAAAATTACTCTTCACCATTCGGGTCCGTATCATCTCACATGCGGCAAGTCTCTCTGCGGCAAGTCTCACCTGCGGCATGTCTCATCTGCGGCATGTCACAACTGCGGCATCTCTACCTAACGGCTTCTCTCCCGAGCGGCATTTCTCACAGTGAAATTGACATTTTTGCGGCATCTCTCACTAGTGGCAAGACTACCAGTGGCATCTATCCCCTCCAAAAAAATTTAAAGTCCAAATAAAAATGGCAAAACTGCGGCCAGTCTCCCAGCACTTATTCTCTCTCCGGCGGCATCTCTCACCCGGCAAAAATTTTCAAGTCCATGTCAAATTGACAAAACTGCAGCAAGCCTCACAGGACAAGTCTACCATGATGGATTGTCACATCTGACGCATCTCTCACCAGCGGCAAGTCTCCCTAGCGGCATCTATCCCCCAAGACAAATTTCTGAGCAGTTCTAAAGATGGCAAAACTGCGGCAAGTCTCACCAGCGGCATCTATCATCCAAGAAAGTTTTCTGAGTTGTTGCAAAAATGACAAAAATGCGGCAAGTCTCCCTAGTGGCATCTCTCAGCCAAGAAAATTTTCTGAGCAGTTCTAAAGATGGCCAAAATGCGACAAGTCTCTCTAGCGCCATCTATCGCCCAAGAAAGTTATCTGAGTAGTTGCAAAAATAGCAAAAATGTGGCAAGTCTCCCTAGTGGCATCTCTCACCCAAGAAAATTTTCTGAGCAGTTCTAAAGATGGCACAACTGCTGCAAGTCTCTACAGCGGCATCTATCACCCAAGAAAGTTTTCTGAGTAGTTGCGAAAATGGCAAAAATGCGGCAAGTCTCCCTAGTGGCATCTCTCACCCAAGAAAATTTTCTGAGCAGTTCTAAAGATGGCCAAAATGCGACAAGTCAAAAATGACCCACGAGGTACTTCTAGTGTTAAAACTAACTAGTTTGAGGTCCAAAAAGACAGGTCAAGTTCGTTAGCCAGCCTTTTACTGCCAATATTTATGGTTTTGGCAATGGAAAATCAAATTAAAAAACGTAACAATCCAATATTCCCACGAGACTGAAGAAGATACGGTAAAAAAACAAGAGACCAAAATTAGTTGTTTTTAAAAGTTTTAAAAAATTGCTTAAACTATTTTTCAATAGAAATAATAGTTTTTGTTTTAAACTTGGAAAATGTCATAAGAAAATCGACAATTCAAATTCACAGCTAAACAACGCAAAGGTCGATGAAATAGGCAACACCAAAAGTTCTCTTCTCGAATAAGCCTACAAAATTGCTCTTTACCATTTTTCAATAGCACCCATAGTTTGCGGGAAAATTTGAATTTTTACATTCTCATCATTTGGATGGAATGTCTTAGATTCATGCGATTTTCGACCTATCCAGTTTTCATCAATTTTAGACGTTTTAGGTATTACAAAATGTCTGTCTGCCTGTTGTCTGATAATATAAATAATATAAATATTATAATATAAATTTATTGAAATAATACATTTTTTAGGGTAACTGAGAATAAAATATAATTCAAAATAAAAACCAAATATTAAAGTAATCATAAGAAATAAAAATTGTACTTTAATTTGCAATATATGAATAGGAAATTTCAGACCGAGGTACAGAAATAAATGTAATATAAATTTGATGTATCAGTGTTGAACACAATGTAGAAAAGTTGGCATATTAGAAAAAATGGAGTGCGAAGCACGAGATACGTGACGAGAATGTGTTCGTTAAGGCCGAAGGAACTTTAACAAAAGAGAATTCACAATCAAGAAATTACAGTTGTCGATGCTTCGACCGATATAAATCCGGACACTTGAGCCTGGGACACTCTGTAGAATTCTTAAACCTTTTTAATCTAAATGATCCTACACCAAAGAATTTAAAGCAGTGTAAGTTCATAATTATATGAATAGTTATAATATGACAAAAAAGAGACACTAAACAGGGCCTGAAATGTTGCCTATAGTGTGGCACTTTGTATTGCCGGGAGTTAGATGTGTGTACTGTGTAGTCCGAAATGAAAAAAGATGCAATAGAAAATTAAATTTATTTCCTGAGCAAAGTTTTAAGTTTTCTACATTTAATGTTTATTTAAACTATTATTCCTCAGCTCATAAATTATTAAAGTTCTCAGTTAGGTATCACAGGCTTCACAGTATTTCCCTTATTCTCCTCTTTTAACCTTTTTCTCGTTTATTCACTTAAATTCGAACTGACTTAAAAGAACCGAAAAAGAAAATCCAACTATTTTTGTTTGAAGATTGATTATTTTTACTTTATTATATATTTAGTAGAGAATCGGATTTTCTGGTTGAAAATTTTAGTATCTGGTAGAAAATTTAAACATTTTGTTAAAAAGTCAACCTTTTGGCAGAACATTTAACTACCATATTTCTTCTGGAGGAATTTTTATCTTTTTGGTTAAAAATATAATTGTATAGTTGAAAAATAATCTGCTTTGGTTGGGGATTCAACTATTTTGTTGAAAATTTATATTTTATGGTTGAATTCAAAGGTTTTTGATTAAAAATATTAAATCTTTTTTGGTGGAAATATAGCCTATTTGGTAAAAAATAATATTTTTGGTTGAAAATTCATATTTGGGGGTTGAAAATTGAACTGTTTTCTAAAAAATTCGCCTCGATATGTCGCTTCAACATGTCAAAAGACCTTCACTTTTGGCCATCTTCGACCCTGTACAAATAAACTCAGTTTAACGATCTCTACGAGGTGCAATAAAGTTTTCCGTATTCTTGAAAAACGAAAATTCAGGACTGTATAGTATCACATTTTTTTCTGTAATACAAGCCCTGGAAGAGCAGGTACGTTCAGAGTACTAATATAGATTAAGCAAATGTGGCAGTATCATATCATAGTGAAAAATATACCAGAAATCATCATTTTCAATCATCCGTTATGAACAGCTACGATGATGGGTAAGTAACTTTTTAAAAGGAACTACTTATTGTTACCTTTACATCAATTGGTTACTTATTTAGAAAAGTAGCTTCGTTACCACCAGGGGTCCGAACGAAATTAAGGAGAATTTTCTGATATTTGACAATTGTTTGAATGTAGATTTAAGAATATTTAATCTAAAAAATATACTATCTATGAAAGAGTAATGAAATATAATGCGGCTGCTGATGCATAATATCAAAGTTGTGATTCTTCAACATTTTATGTCGAAAGAAACAAAAGTTTCTTTTCTTTTCGTTCTTTTCAATATATAAAACATAATTACCAGATCATTTTGACATAATGGCTTCGTAGCCTTGTTTCCTCTTGATATTTTTCTATGTTGAAATTATTTTTTATCTAAATTATTCTTAATTTGTAGAAATAATTGAAAAATATCCAAAAATGCTTCTCAATTTCATTCGGATATCCCTGGTTACCACTATCGTCACTAGAAAAGTAACTAGCTCAAAAAAACTAGTTACTTGCTATCGCAGGTGGTTTCAATATGAAAGTGCACATTAATGTTGTTAGCTTTCAGAAATAAGTACATACATTTAATATTCCGAGCTTATCTTATTTAAAATCAGAAAGTTTTGTGCAGTTTTATTATTTGAAGGTATGTCAAGATTATAATTTTGTCTCTTCTCATAATTTCAGAAAGAGTCTATTTCCAGTTGACAGTGATTTCTACTCTTCCGCAAACGTGTTGCGACATTTCATTCCTGATCATTCCGTGCCAGTGACTTCAGTTGCTCGAAGCTTAATAAGTTTGTCATGTCGCACGCGACAGAGTACACTATCATTGGTTCGGTGTTTGCTTCATTATATCGAGAAACTGACGTTGTAGGTGTTTCTATTACAAATTGAGAGTGACGTGGAATGAGTTCCAACCTTGATATTATCAAATTACGACCGCATTTCGTGACCTCTACAAAATACATTTTCTTTAACACGAATACTATGATTATTTAATGATTCAATCATTTTACTTTGTGTGTAATTGATTCAATTGATAATAAATGCACGCGCGTGAAGCACGTTTTTGCACTGAGAAAAATTATCGTTTCCATTTAACACCAAAATATAATTGAAAGAAACAAATGTTTTATTTGCATTCATAAAACATTGATCAAATTTGAATAAATTAGAAACATCTACCTTATTAATTTAATGAAAAAGTCATTTAATATGATTTGTTTGGTTTAAATAAAGAATTTGCTTTATAAAAAATATTACTATAAATATGGTTATTTATATATTATAGTTTATTTCCGAAAGTTGAGGTAACGCTACAATACATGATGTTGTATTAGCGTGCTGCCTCACATGTATTGGCATTTTACAATATCTCATAGTCCACATGTCACGTGCATAATTTTTTACCACCTTTTCTCTTCTCCCCCTCCCATTTTAACAAAAGTGAAGTTTTGTCGACTCCCACATGTGTGAAGCTAGAATGAATAAGTAAAAATATTCTTGCTTCATAAACGCACTCTTCCAAAATAGTGTAGTTTCCTAGGCTAAGAATAGATAGATAGATATCACTCCCTCCCTTTATATAGATAAGGGCAGAGCACTGTATTCCTTCTTCGAGGGACCGAACTGGCAGGGCCTCGGCCCCAAAGGCATCATTCCTTGTCTGACTGCTACGGCGTCCACTTGTGTATCTTTATAATAAACTGACTGACCAGGTCTACGAATCTGTGTCAGGATTAATTGAATTAAAGTGACTTTTCATTCAGACCGTCACACATGATACAAAGTGATATTTAAAGGTTACGCAAGCCCCATGAAGTTTAACACGTTTTTCCCATAAGAAAAAATACTTTTTTGTCTATTTTATTCAGAATCGTCAATATTAGGTGATCCGAGTTGAAACTCAACACAATTACCTATAGAACACGAATGAATAATTACGTGTCAGACATCACCTCCATAAGTATTTTATAGGATCCTAAAAATACCCCATAGGTGAAAAATTCTATTTTGCGAGTTTCTGGCGCTAAGTATTATTTTTTTGCCGCTTTTCAACACAAATTGTTCCTAATACATAAAATACTACTTTCTACTGATAACTGGATGTTGAAATAAATTGCTTAAACAATTTATTATTGTTTTTAATAATTTTATTTTAGAATAGACTTAGAAAGTCAAGGTGTTTCCGAATTGCTCAGCTTATTTTTAACTTTTTAATTAGAGCGAAGAAATAATCAATGAAGCACCCTGACGTGGGATGAAAGATCAGTGCGCGGTTACTCGAGCGCGGATATTGCGTAATATTAGGAAATGGCTTACATGGCCCTGCCTGTTTACGTTTGGAAGCGCCCGATAGAGGATCAAGGCCATTGCGAAACTGTTCCATGAAACTGTTCTTATAACAGACGTGAGTGTATATTTATTTGACTCATAAAATTACTATACTTCTCACTGAGGATAATTATAATAGCTTTCATTTCTGTGAAAATTAATCTATTTGATTCATCCACTTCTTACTCGAGATAACTATCTGCTATTTTATTTATATGAAAATGAACGTATTGGATTCATTTGATTTTAATCTCAGGAAAGACATACGGTTATACATTATATTCTAAATTGAATACAAATGAATCTGTGTTATTTATTTACTTATTATGAAGGATAATAATATGCGACATTGCTAAATTTCTGTGGAAATGAGTAAGTCAACTGTATTCTCTTCTTAATAATATCTAGTATTAATTTGATGTTATCATATCAAAAAAGATTAATCCATTTGATTTATTCAGTTTTAATCTCACAACAAAAAAAAACAACACGTGAAATTCTTGATCAGTGAAAAATGAATTTATTTGACTTATCCAACTTATGCTGGGGATAATAATATGAAGTTTCATATTTGTTAAAATAAATTGCTTGGATTCATCCTGCGTTAAGCTCTGAAAATTTTACACATCGTTTAAGGTTGGAAAACCATTAAACTATTTGATTCATGACTACTTATAATTTAGAAAAATTAACGTCTGCAACATATTATGTCATTAAGAAAGAATACTTGTATTTACCAAAATTTGACTTCGGAAAAAAAAAGAAAATTCATGGCTTTATTCAGTCCTTTATTAAGATATATTATCTTGTATACTATATCTGCTTAATGCTTTGCGGCATAGTGCCGTACTGCATGTATGGCACATTTTTGACCTCGTATTTAATTATTTTTAACATAGTTTTTAACATATGACAAGAACAAATAGCAAGTTAGCAGTATTGTAGAAATTCATTTGACATTAAGAACCCTTGAAAACATTTTGTTTTTACAATAAATAGATTTTATAAATAAACAAAGTGAAAAAATGCAGGCTTTGTACAATTTCTAAATTTAAAATGGGGGATCCAATATGGCATACAAAAAATGTAAAAATAAGTCCTGTGTCTTCAAAATGGATTTTCAGGGGGTTTTTAGGTCACTGATTACGAATATAAAGTGAGAATTGAAAAATTCAAAATAGAGGATCTAATATGTTGGCTGAAAACTAAAAATAATGGTCCCGTGGCTTTAAAATGGGTCATCAGAGTTTTTTCGGGTCTCTGATTCCAACTATGAAGTCCAAATTATAAAATTAAAAATGGCATTTCAATATGGCGGCCAAAATTTTTTGTCCGCCATAGTGGATCTGCATTTTGACTTTTGGAATTCTGACTTCCCATTCGTGATCAGCGACCAAAAAAACCACTGAGGACCCATTTTGAAGCCACGGGTAGATCATTATATATAATTGATAGTAAACTATTATTTATCTGAGGACGTATATTTTTCTTAAGGGATAGAAAAAATGACCGATATACATCGATGTGGATCATTATCAAAGAAGAGAGGATTAAAATCTACTAGAGTTTAAAGTCCCGATTTTTTGTATTTGTATTGAGAAATGAAAAATAAACAAATACGCAAGCAAAGTGATTCTATTGCTCATAATCTACTTGTTTCATTGAAAATATAAAAAAGAAATGAAATTGACATGCAAAATATGTCTATAGAAAAATAAATTATGAGAATGCAATTCGAAATTTTCTCACTCTTCGCCCCAGCGTGAATTGCCTTGCTTGTTCGAACGACCTCTCCGATGAAAACTTTAAGCAAATTTTTAACGTTCCGCACTTCTCTGGAACTTCAAACTTACTGGAAATATCGAAAATCGTTGCGGGACCGATTAGTGAAACGACGCTGAGCGACGAGAAAGCAGTTCAAGAAAATTTAATTTTTAAATTCGTTGTCATGTTGAACGGGAGTATTGGCTTGTAAAGATTTATACATTTTTCCATGCAAGCATACGTCAGTTTTACTGTTGCGTGTAATTTTAAATATAAAAGCGAAAATTTAAACAATTTCTACAATAAAAATTCGCGGTAGCGAATCACTGTCAAGTACTGCAAAAAGTAGAAGATTCTAAATACCCATACGAGCAAACAAAAATCTGCTATGACGGACGAAATCAGAAAAAGAATGAAAATCGATATCAAAATATCTTAATTAAAATTATTGGGTATATAGAATTCACAAAATATGACAGGTTCTGTAATTTTGTAAGAAATTATTCAAAAATGAAGAAAATGAGCTCTAATCGAATTGAAAAAAAATTGTAACAGAAAGTCGTCTGCAGGCTATAATCTTATGGATAGTTTATTTGATTAAAATGATCTATATTTAGTATACAAATGTTCTAAC
This sequence comes from Andricus coriarius, assembly GCA_932066315.1. Classification (NCBI taxonomy): domain Eukaryota; kingdom Metazoa; phylum Arthropoda; class Insecta; order Hymenoptera; family Cynipidae; genus Andricus; species Andricus coriarius. The sequence goes on along the minus strand of CAKNWT010055608.1, from coordinate 407 downwards.
AGTGACACGTAAACGTTGGATATGTTTTTGGTGAGATCTTTGAACAAAAACAACAGTAGCGCGATCGTGAAGTTGAGCTTGTACATGTTTTTTATTTTCGAAATTGGATAATTTTGATACTAAGTGGTAGATTGAATTAATTTAAGCACTATAGATACCTCAGAATTCACTGTGTTATACTCGAATGGAGGAGTATTCTAAAGATGTTTGAACTTTTGTAGAATATAATAACATTTTCAAGTATGCCTCTCTCCTTCACTCCCCCTCTCGTAAACCATTTTCATATTTAGTACTTAAACCCTTATCGTGAAGCTATAAGTATTTATTTAAGAATAAATAATCATGTATCCACATAAAAGTAAATTATTTCAATCGCCACTTCTCTTCAAGTTATGACTAAAAAAAAA
>CAKNWT010055604.1:0-11241 GCA_932066315.1 Andricus coriarius | reverse complement strand
TAATGGGCTGCCTAGCGGTTTAGCTCTGAAGTATGATTCGCGGAAGTCAGAACATTAGTTCCGAACGAAGTCGCTGGGCAGCGCATTAGCTGCGACTCCTTCTCGCAAGAGAAATGAATCGCCCAGAAAATAAGTCCGAGGTAACTCGCGACCACGATTTGAGCTTGCCATTGCATCGGCTCGCCGTTTTTGAAGTCTGAAATATTATTGTAAAATATTTTAGATGTTTTTGAAATTCATTGATAGCTGTTCTTTCAAAGAATAATAAATAATTCAATTATTTATAGCTTTCTCGGAAATTATGGGAAAAGAATTTGAAAAAGAAAAGAAAATCATTTGTCACTTTTTAGCATGATAAAATGATACTTTTATAAAATTTTATGAAATTATCAATTTTGCTATGGATTCTTAAATTAATACTATTTTTGTTAAAAATATTACATTCTTCAGAAAATTTACGTGAAAATGAATTAAATTTTTAAAAATAAAAAAATCCAGGCGGACATGAACCTATGTTTTAACCTAGGTCTAAGCATAGGTCTAAACCTGGGACCGACCTGGCTTTTTCTTACGGCCACGTGGACCAAGCCCCAAGAAAAGACCAGGTTTTTTCGGAAAGTGTGCTATGTGGGGAAGGTGCCCGAACCGAAGACGAGTCTAAAAACACTGCACGAGTCAAGAAAAGGGCCTACCACGAGACACGCACGATACTTTTTACAACAAGATCGTGAAAAAAGCGTGAAAAAAATTTCTAACTGATCAAAGTCCGAAAAAACACGAACCGAGAAAACCGAACACACGCGTGACAGGATTCAGAAATAAGGTTATAAAAAACAGTAGCCTCTCCGCCTCTAGGTGCGCTATAGTTGCTCAAGTCAAAGTTGCGGGAAAATTTAAATTGTGTGAATGAAAAATTACTTTTTTAATACAAATTACTAATAAAAATTTATAGTTTTCTCATAGAGAAATGTCATGAATTTGAAAAGACAAAATTTAAAATTTTAAGTACTGATTAGTTTTTATAGCGTATATATTTCTGCACGATAAGTCGCGAGACGAGGGCGCTTCAGTTGTCGCTGAAAACATCGACCTATTTTCGTCTTTATCTAACTATCTTCCTTTCACTTATTGTGAAAATGTGGAATGCTTACGAAAAGAGGCCTTTTCGTAAGCATTCCTCATTTCATACGTTCTTTATTCGTATCGCTCGAAATGCGCCACATTACACACAGATCATAAGTACGAAAACACGCCATTTTCATGATAGTGTTGTAAAAAGAAATATATTTTAAAGTCAAGCAAATATTTTATAGGCTCAAAAAACTATTTCTCCACATCAAATTTTTAAATATTTGAAGCAAAAAAATATCCCACTGATTTAAAAAAATATTTCTTTGGACTAAACCATGTGCGAGTGCAATAAAGTAGTTCGTACTTTAACTTTAGTACATATTTTCCTGAATGAACAAATGGATTCTTTCAGCCTTAATTATAATTAACATTGTTATTAATATACATATTTCATTTAAACAATTTACATAATTGTAAATCTTGATGAACCTGAAATAGAAAAATTCTATGAAAAATCCACCTCCAGCAGGAATCGAACTTGTGTCCGTCGAGTGTAAAGTCCTCAGCGATGACAACGACGCTGTCGCCACATGGAAATTCTGAGGTAGAAAGCCGTATTTAACACTCACCATAAATGCCAAAGAAATATTTCTTCAAACCGAAAACATGGAGATGGAATTTAACAACATATTTCATTAATCTAAAGAAGTATTAAATTGAACGAAATTACGCCAAATTATTAAATATTTGATTTAAGAAAAAATTACTCCGTTGGAATAACTGTTTATTTGTCATGAATAATTCAATTCTAGTAAGCAAATAAAATATTTCCTTTAACTGAAGAACTAAATATTTATGTACACACAATATCTTGTTCATCTAAATAAATTCGCTTCATTGGTATAAATGCATGAACTCTTTGTAACAAATAAATATATTTTTAATGCAATTAATATTATTTTGAATTACCATTATTTCTTTGATTTAAATAAACCTAAAAACTTGATTCAAGTATGCAAAATCAATTGATTCAATTGCGTCTGGATCAATTCCAAGAATCGAACTCATTGAATCAAATAAATATTACTTTGAGCGACTAATCAGATTTCAATGAATCTAGACCTTTTGAATCAAGCTAATCACTTTCTTGAATGTAAGAAATATTTATTTGAATCAAGAGAATATAGCCAAAGAATTCGTGTCTTTAGATCAACAAAAGATATGTGTCTGGTTTAAATAAAAATTACTACTGTTAAAGAATATTTTCTTGATGCTAAGAAATAGGATTCAAGTAAATGCATTTTCTTGGTTCCAGAAATTCTTTTTTTGAGTGTAGAAAGTCTTGAATCGGCAAAATTTCAGAGTGCAAAATTTAATATTTTAATGTAAGAAGTTTAATTGTTTAATTTTGTTAAATTTTAAAATTGCAAGTAAAGATTTTTAATTTTAATTTTTAAATAACAACTAAACAATTATTGATTGCAAGCGACTTTAAATTTTAAAAATGTAACCTCTAATTTAAAATGTGATTGATTTTAAATGAGCATTTGAAAAATGTTTGGGTTTTAATAAGATTTCTTTCATTCAAATGAATCAAACTTTTATTTTTTCAAACATTTTTTAATTAAAAATGATTATTTCATTGCAATGATTATGTCGGCTTTTGGCATGGAATGAATTTTTTTCAGTTTAATGAATATACATTTATATTACAAGAATATTTTTTTATTTAAATAAAGTTTGCATAGTGTTGATTGTGGTGAGTGTTAGAATGCAATAAATATTTGTTTAATTAAATGAATATTTATTTATCTTCAATTAATATTTCTCCAATTTAAGTTATTATTTCATTGCAATGATTATGTCAACTTCTAGCATGTAATACATATTTTTTCAATTTAATGAATATACATTCGTATTAGAAGAATATTTTCTACATTTAAACAATTTTCTCATTGCGTTGGTTATGCTAATTGTTAGAATGAAATAAATATTTATTTGATTGAATGAATATTCATTTATCTTCAATTTAAGTCAATATTTCGTTGCAATGATTATATGAACTCCCAGCTTGCAATAAATATTTTTTTCAATTTAATGAATATACATTTGTATTGAAAGAATATTTTTGAAATTCAAACAGTTTTTTTATTGTATTGATTATGATAATTTTTAGAATGCAATAAATATTTGTTTAACTGAATGAATATTCATTTATCTTGAATAAGTATTTCTTCAACTTAAGTCTATATTTTGTTGCAACAATTATATCAACTTACAGTGTTAAATAATTTTATTTTCAATTGAACGAATATCGATTTATTGTGAAAGAATATTTTTTAAATTTAGATAATTGTTTCATTGTTATGATTTTGACAGTTCTTAGCATGGAATAAATATTTCTTGAATTCAATGAAACTTCATTTCTCTTGAGTGAATATTTTCTTGACTCAAAAAAAATTAATTAATTGCTCCAATGATGTATGAATTATTTGATTTTGAAACATATTTATCGCTTTCAAGGAATCGATTTCATTGGACTGAAGAAGGAGTTCTTTAGGTGCCTAAAACATATTCAATAAACCTAGGTTCCTACCTTCTAGGAAATCATTTCTTTGACTCAATATTTTTCATATTTGATGAGAAGAAATATTTATTCATATTAAAGAAATGTCACCAAAGAAATCATTTCCTTGAATGGATGCGTGAATCTTTTGCATCTAAACAATATTAACTTAACTGAAGTAAACAATTCCTTGATCGAAAGAAAAAAAACCAAAGAAACGCATTTCTTTGAATCAAGTACATTTTTTTTTCAGTGTAGATCTAGATGTTATACCGAATTATCTTTATCATCCTTTCAGTGACTTGTTTATTCTTTATTCATATAACCCTATATTTTACTTTTTTTTAAGTAATACGAATAAATTATATACACTAAGAATATTTTCAAATGGGGAAAAGCTACTTTCAGTCCTCGATAATAAATAAATAATCCATAATAATTAAAAAATTTCAAATTCGCGCTCGAACAAAGCAGTATTTAATATTTATTTTTTCTGGTATTTTTTGCATGCTTTAATGTTTTAGTGCAATGTAAAATTTCATTTCTTTTGAATAACTTTGAATAAAGATCATAAAAATCGTGGGAAAATGTTTCAAATATTTTAATAGTTCTCGCTGAAATCTAAGAGTTTCGTTTCACAGAGCAAAAGTTCAAAATTCACAAAATGATTTCTAAGAAATTATAAGTCGTACCGACTACAGTTTTTTGTAACGTTTTTTATTTTATTTTGAAATTAATTTTCCAACAAAAAAATTGAAAAAAGCATTTGATAATTATTTTTGTCCAAATTCAGTAATTTTTTTAATTATTTAATTTTTCTTCGTGAAAGCTTACCCTAAGAAAAAAATTCCTGGCTATTCACCTTTTCAATGTCCAAAACTTTTAATTTGAAGTATTTTCTAACAAAACTAAAATTCTTCAGAATAGAATTACAAACAGACATGTCTATTTGTACAATTTTGAATAGAATATTCAAGGAAACATCATGAGAAGTAAAAATGGAATTAAAGTGAAGGGAATCAAAAGACCAAATCAAATTTTTACTGATGCAACATTTTAGTTTTCAATACAAAACTTTATTATGAAATCGCTAAATAATTTAATTGTTACAATTGCAATAACAAATTATAGAATTTATTTTAAATAATTATGTAAGTAAGTAAATTCGCGAAAAAAAGATCGATTACCAAAAAAAAGAAGAAAATTTAGAAATAAAAAATAAAATTTCAATACGTACCTGCTCCAAAAAATACTTTTCTCTTAAACATCTCCACTGACATTATAATTTTTTCTTTTCAATAATCTTTGAAGACCTTTATAAGGATTTGTGCGAAAATAAACGATAAATTCTAATTTATTAAATTAATTATTTATGTAGGGACCAATAAAAAGTGAAGAGATAATAAGTACACAAATTAACGGGTTCCGAAAATATAATTTTCATGAATTATAAAATCTCTGAATTTTAAAATGACAGGATTTTAAATATACCGCAAAACTAAAAATCTCAATAATATCCGAAATTAAAATTTGCGGAACTATATAATTGTCCAATCATTAAATGTGACCAATTTGTTTAATTTCCGAAATTAATTATTGACAAAAATAAATAATTATTATTTAATATTTCTTTAATAACTAATTGTTTATTTTCGTCAAATCTTAAATTTCGAAAATTTGCAAATTGTATGAGAATTTAATATTTCGTTAATTGTATAATTAAAAATTGTATAATTCAACAATTATATAATTCGTTAAATTATAATTTCGGATATTTTTAAATTGGGGTTTTTTATTTTTCGACAGTTACAAATCTTGTATATTAAAGCCCTAAAATTTTATTATTCGTCACTTTGTATTTTAGAATTTTTTTTACGTTAATTTGTGTACTCGGCATCTCATTTTGAATTATTTTTTATTATTCATCGTAACCTTTTTACTAATTCTCATTCTAATATTTAATGAGAAAAATGAAAAGATGTGCCATTAATTGTCCAATGGTAAAATTGTCCTATCATTTATAGGTTTGTAATGAATAAAATGCTGAATTCATTATTATATTCAATGCCTTCTTCATTTTTTTATTACATTCTATCTTATATGATATTTTTTTCTTTTTCAGACATAAGAGTAAATTATACGTACTACAAATATTTTCAAATAGGAAAAACTCCGTTTCAGTCCTTTAATATACATAAATAATTAATAGTGATGCACACAATTTAAATTCCCGCTCGACGTTTATTGCGCCGCCTTGCGGTATGTGGTCGAATCATTCTTTTTAAATGATGCGGCAATGCCGAATTTAGCCGAAAAGTACCGAATAAATCCGAAGTCACAAAACTGAATGTAGCGCCGCCCTCGTGACATGTGGGCTAACTAGACCCTTGCAGCATCTAGGTATAATATCTTTGCTTTAAACACAGTGAGCTCACTCCCATGATCCAACCCACACCAGGTCTAGCCACGCGCAAGTAAAAAAAATGCAGCCAATCAGCAAGGATACCAGCTACGCTGCCATATTGATGAAAGTGTGCGGCAACGTCATACTTTTTCTTGATTTTCACAGAATAGAATAATTCTTTTAGATCAAATCATTTTAATGCTCCATCAGCATTTCCATATGGAGGAATGAAGTCTTTATTTTTGTAAAAAATTAAAAATTCGATTTTTCATTGACACCAAAACCGATTCGCAAACCCACGAAAATTCTAACCTCAAAATTTTTTCGCGATTTACTAGAATTTCGTTAACTTTTACAAAACAAGAATTTTTTACCGCGTTCAAAAACTCAATTCCTCGGGAGTAAGTTTTTATTTTTTAATGTAACTGAAGATTTTTTATCGCAATTCGCAGTGGAGCCTATCTCAATCTTTGGCTACTGCATTTCAGCCTTTTACCTGTCCAGAAAAATTCCGATTTTGTTGGTACGAATTCAACTCGTCGAATTATAAAAAAGCAATACAAGTTTCCTTTGCTCAAGCACGTCATGTTTACATTTGGAAAAAACGTGAAGTTGTCACGTTCCAAAAAACGTGTTTTTTCGGAAAATATTAAAAGAGGTCTAAACTTGAACACAAGTTTTCATGTTGATTTTCCAATTTTAAATTATTATTTGCTACCAAAAATTGCACGTGCAAAAAATAACAGACCATAAATTGCTTACAAATTGATCATTTTAAAATTGGTAATTATATTTTCCAAACTTGAGCCAATTCAAATTTAACTGCAAAATGAAATCCAATGATATTGTTACGTCCTAAAGGGAACAAACTTACGTGGTTAAAAAATAATTAATTTAAAGGTTTCTCGTTTTTGAACGAAATCTAGGATTTCGAAACAGGGATGAGAATACTTCCGAAGGTTGAGATAACCACACAATAATTAATTGAATGCAATTATATAAATAACATTTAAGTTTATTAAACAGAAGAAATTACAAGGTAAAAGAGAGATAGGTGATTTGAATTTTAAAAAGAAAAGGATTAATGTTTTTTAAAATTGAGTTTAATTTTATATTTGTTTTTTGTTTTAAATTGTTAAATAAAGTTGCACTGGAGTCTCTCAGGTAGCGACAAATTCCTCATCCAGATCTCCACCTTAAAATAAAGGAAGACCTTAATGACAAATTTTAATAGAGATATATTATATGATGAGCTTTTAGCTCATTGATTTTAACTTACCGAATTTAATCCAAATTGGTTCACTTCAAAAACTGGGCTAGTAACTGGTTTGGGGATTCACAAATCTTTGAAACTTCCTTGAAGAAACTGGTTTCCTTGATTGGTAGTCCTTTTTCTATTTCGTTGAAAGATGCTGGTACTGGCGCAGGTGGTTATTATTTAGTAACTGTAGCGTCGAGCTTCCTTCTAGTGATAGACCTTTCCAATGGTTTGACAAAGAGAAGTTGTCAAAGGAGTTTATTAGTGGGCAGGTAGGCTGAGGTTTCCTGCTGTTCCTCAAAGGTGACAATAGAATTGTCAAAGGATCTGGTGGTTCCGTTTCACTTTATTTAAGGGGTTTTGAAATTGACAATCGACTTCAGTTCGATTGCAATTTCCGAAGCACAACACTGATTTTATTTTATTATTTTTGAAATTTATACTTCGACTATTTGGAAAATGATTTCCAAATAACCGGAGTCGAATTTGAAATTTGTAGATTGATATACTTTTTAGCAGAGCTTCCGCCCGATTTGAAATTCGTAGATCGACTGATTTTCATATTCTGATCCTGGGTTTATATACGTCAGTTTTCATTGTGTTCACAACCAAAAACTTGAGGCGAGGGGACGTAACAATTGAAATCAATTGATATACAGGTATCTATATCTGAAGACGTAGTGGATAATTTTTATGAGTTTCGTTCGGAGATTCGTAAGCGAGAAGTCATTGTATCAAATCTTTATATCCAGGTGTCTATATCTGAAGGCGTAGTACCTGGGGGTGCTGTACCTTGAGTCCAAGGAGCTGGTCATTGTGCCACCCTCTTTAATGTTTCGTGACTGGTTTTTATGAGTTGCATTCGGAGATTTGTAGGCGAGAAGTCATTGTATTTTAGTGGTGAATAGAAAAGTCAAGATTTCCAAACTGCATTGTTAGTACTGCGGAGTTCGGACTACTGACTTCTATCATGATAGATAAAAGTGAATATGCACGAGTTTGTGCATTTTTATAAGAACATAATCCTTTTCTATCATAATTATTAATATAAATTATAAGTATCTATATAGCAATTATTAATAATATAAGTATAAATAATATAGGTATAATACGTCACAGGACGTGACACCTCCCTGGTGACAAAAAGCGTGAAAATCGGCCCAAAAAAGTTGAGGACCATGAATTACAGGCTCTTTTGGATGAGGACGATACACAAACACAAAAAATGCTTGCTGAACAGTTAGGTGTTACTCAACCGGCCATTTACATGCGTTTACATGCCATGGGAAAGATCCAAAAAATGGGAAAATGGGTACCCCATGAATTGAACGACAGGCAGATGGAGCGACGCCAAAACACATGTGAAATCTTGCTTGCTAGACACAAAAGAAAGTCGTTTCTGCATCGTGTGGTGACTGGAGACGAAAAGTGGATTTATTTTGAGAATCCGAAACGAAGAAAATCGTGGGTCTGATTACCACCTGTTTTCGTCAATGGGTCACGCGCTCGCAGAACAACACTTCGATTCGTACGAAGACGTCGGAAAATGGCTTGACGAGTGGTTTGCATCAAAAGATAAAGACTTTTTTTGGCGTGGTATACACAAATTGCCCGAGAGATGGCGAAAATGTATAGCAAGCGAGGGAAAATACTTTGAATAAAGTTTATTTTATTTTTCGCAAAAAACGACTTTCTTTTGCCTAAAAAACAGCGGATTTAAGCTTATACACCTGGTATATTGATTCGAATTAAAAGTTTAAACATTAAGTATATAATTCAAAAGAATATAACTTACATTAATTAATAAAATCTTAGTTTTTTACATTTTTCTCTTGTTTTTTCGTTCGCATGCACATACATTGAGTCTAAGTAGAGATTTAAACATTAAATATATGATATAAATGAAGATAAATTACATTCATTACTAAAATCTTATTTTTTATATTTTTCGCTTACTTTTTCATTCTCATGTACATACATTGAGTTTAAGTAAGAATTTAAACATTAAATATATGATGTAAATTAAGATAAATTACATTCATTACTAACATTTTATTTTTTATATTTTTCGCTTGCTTTTTCATTCTCATGTAAATACATTGAGTTTAAGTAGGAATTTAAACATTAAATATATGATTTAAATTAAAATAAATTACGTTGATTACTATAATCTTATTTTTTTGTTTTTCGCTTGTTTTTTTTTCATTCGCATTCACATACGTTGAGTCTATGTAGAAATTGGAACCATTAAATATATGATATAAATTAAGATAAATTACATTCATTACTAAAACCTTCTTGTTTACATTTTTCGCTTGCTTTTTCATTCTTATGCACATAGATTGAGTCTAACAGAAATTTACACGTATTAAAGAAATTAATTTTGGTTTATTCTATATATTTGCGGTTTCGTTTGGGTCGATAGCAATTTTTTGCTATGTGTCCCCTTTCAAAACATCTTTCGCATGAGTGTGTCCACTTCCTTAATTTTATTTCATTTTTAATATCAATATTTGTATCTCCTTCATCAAAATCATAAATTTCTGTTAACTCTTTCAGAATCATTCGGGCTGCGTTATGCTTCGCTCCCATTTTGTCGATTTTTGGTTCTCCTATTTTTATATAATAAACGGAGTCTTTGCTTATTTTGCATTCCGCTTCGAATGATTGTTGCAGTGTACCTTTGAATAAGGTATTTACTTTATAAAAGGGGACAGAAAAATTGAACTCTTGAGCTATTTCGTCAAGAGTTTGTTTCGGGCTAACCGAAGCGCTAGGATTGTTTCTTCCGTTCGCCGGTTCCACTATTGCTGAAACATTCCAAATAATATAGTTGTTGCTGTCCAAATTTTAGATTTAGAAATTTAAACATCTGTCTTGAAACGTGCTCTCTTCGTGTTTTGTAGGATAATCTTTACTACTCTCTAACTCTAGTATCTAGCCTTCTGAATCTCTTGACAATGTCATGTATGCGCACTCTCACTTCAGGCCCTTCAGGTCTTCTCATTTCTCTAAGCTTTAATGTACCGTAATTTACTAACTCATACAACTCTATAATCTTGTGTAAACGTCTTCGAGAGTTTTCGCCTCTTTCCAGATTCATCGAATTTTGTACACGTCTTCGGGCCCTGAGTTTTCGCCCCCACCCTTAAAATTATGGGGTCTTGGGACACTAGCTGTCACTGACCTGCGCGGTCTTCTCATTCTACCACCCGACACCAACGAGTAATGTCAAAATCTCCGAACTCTCAATCTTATTAATTAAAGGATTATTAAATGTTATCTTCCTCGATTTATTCAACTACCTTATAACACAACATATTTTGGTCCTTCGAAACGGATTTATTGCCCATGGATGGACAATACCAGCGCAACTTATCAACTTGATGAGCGAATCATCATGTGTCTTTGACACTAACGTGAACAAGAACGTGAACGACAATCTATCTACAATTTGAGTGAAGATATGCATTGGTGAAATCTTCTGAACGAGAACGAATATTTATCTGAACGAGAACGAATACCTATCCGAACGAGAGCGAATATCTATCTGAACGAGAACGAATATATAGCTGAATGAGATCGAATATCTATCTGAACGAGAACGAATATCTATCCGAACGAGAACGAATATATATCTGAACGAGAAATAATATCTATCTGAACGAGAACGAATATCTATGTGAACGAGAACGAATATCTATCTGGACGACAACGAATATCTAGCTGAACGAGAACGAGTACTACAACCAGACGGTCAACGAGATCAACACTGATTCAATGATTCCCTACTATTATGAGTTCTCCAGCCTGAAACCCACCTAAACCTAACCACTATCCGAAGCACACCGCCCGTCAGGTGGGGGTACCAAGAGTCCCCCAGCCTGAAAACCTACCTGAATCTAGCCGCCACCCGAGGCGCACCGACCGTCAGGTGGGGGG